>JAWWMP010000011.1:19765709-19775990 GCA_035047865.1 Dendrocincla tyrannina
CGCCGCCCGCCGCAGCACCCGCACCGCCGCCATGGCCCCGCACCGCCCCGCCCCGCCGCGCCTGCGCGACCGCCCCGCCGGCGGGGACACGGGCGGGGACAGGGACGGGGACGGGGACAGGGACACGGGGAAGGCGAGGGGCACGGGCAGGGAGAGGGACAGGGGCAGGGAGAGGGAGAGGGGCACGGGCAGGGACAGGGACAGGGGCAGGGAGAGGGAGAGGGGCACGGGCAGGGACAGAGACAGAGGCAGGGGCAGGGAGAGGGACACGGGCAGGGACAGAGGCAGGGGCAGGGAGAGGGACACGGGCAGGGAGAGGGACAGGGGCACGGGCAGGGAGAGGGACACGGGCAGGGAGAGGGACAGGGGCATGGGCAGGGACAGGGACACGGGCAGGGAGAGGGACAGGGACAGGGAGAGGGACAGGAGCATGGGCAGGGACAGGGACAGGGGCACGGGCAGGGACACGGCCCCGGCCCCGCCGGTCGGTGCGGGTCACACGGTCCCGGGCGCCCCGGGCCGCTCCCCAGCCCAGCCCTCCTCGGCCGGGCCGACCATCGCTGCACTCCCCGCACAGACACAAACACAGTCACAGGCACAGCCGCAGCCACAAACAGAGCCACAGCTACAGCCACAGCCACAGGCACAGCCACAGCCGCAGCCGCAGCCACAGCCACGCGCAAACACGTCAGCTCTGCCCCCTTCCCTTTCACACGGGGCACGGCAGGCAGAGGGGCTCGCTCGCAAGATCAGCTGTCCCTCCCCACCCCGGTTCCTCCGAGCGCCAGAAAGGATTTGTTTGTGGACACTGCCCTAGAGCCAGGCGGGCTGCGATGCCCCGGCTGCTCCCCCGAAGAGGCGCTCGGGCCCCGGTCACGCCGGGGAACACCGCGCAGGGTGCGCTCCCCGCGGCGCTCCCGCAATCCCGAGCCCTGCTGTCGGGGCTGCGGGAGCGCAGCCGTCTGTGCAGGGGTGCTGTGCGAGCCTGCAGCCACCTCAGACCGGCCCTCGGCTCCCGCAGGGACAGGGGCCGGGGCCACGCGTGTCCGCGGACCAGGCACGGCAGACATCGCAAGGGTAAGCCCGAAGAACCTCCAGGAATGGAAGTTCTTGGATTACACTGCATATACAAGCTGCCATACAAGAACTCGTTTTGGAAGTGCTCTCAGGCTCCAGTCCAGCCTCCTACTCAGAACAGACTCAGCACTGAATTCGTAGCAGTTTTCCAGGGCTTTGTCAGTCGGATTTAAAGTCTGCAGGGACAGACGCTGGCCCACCTTTCCCAGCCCTGGTTTCAGTGCCTGACTGGCCCCATGGGGAAGCGGATTGCCCTCCCACCACTCCTACTGAGCAGCAACCTGCCCTGTTTCACCTGGGGACAGCTGCCTCCTGTCCTCCAGCTACACCCTTCAGTCAGAGGGGTAAGTGAGGTGACACAAACAGGCTGTCCAGTACCAGAAGGCAGCTATTTGGGTGTCCCCCAAGTCATCTCCAGCCTAACAAAGACAAAGCTCAGTCCCACAGCCTCTCCTGAGGTAAGCACTCCAGCCCCTCACCATCATGCTGTCCCTCCTCACCACAATGTCCCAACCCAGATACAGCTGTAGAGCAAGAGATCCTGTGGGAAACCTTGCTCAGGTTAAGACCCACTGCTCTTCTCTCATCCACAGAACCCATCACCCCACCACCAGAAGGCACTGAGGCTGGTCACACAATTCACTCTTGGTTCACCTATGCTGGCTATTCCCAGCCATCTTCTCTGTGTGCTCACAAAAGGCATCCAAGAAGACCTGGACCATGCTTTTCCTCAGAGACCAAACTGAGGGTGACTGCCTTACAGCCCCGCTTTTTTGTGGGTGGGTATAACCCTGGCCATCAGGGATCTCCCCGATCTCCCCAACCTTTCAAAGTGACAGGGGCCTCACTATGACTCCTCCAGCTCTCTCCACACTTGGTCATCCTGTTGGTCCCCCAAAATGTGCCCAAGTTTGTCAGTAACTGCTGAGTCTGTCACCCCCGCTCCCAGGAGCCCTCTCCTTGAAGGTGCCAAAGGCACAAAGGCCTCAGGAGATCCTGTCAGTGAAGACCAGGACAAGGGAGGCACAGAGGAGCTCAGCCCACACCCTACGGGACATGCAGCTGTTTCATCAACTGCAAGATGTCAGTGCATTCCTCACTTATCTGGGAGATAACTGCTCCTCTGCAGCAGCTGAACAGCCACTTCACCCTCCCCAGGCAGGCTTGGCCAGAAACCAAGAGTGGCTTCTCCTGGTCACTAAACAGCCCAGGCAGAAAGCAGACCACAGATGTCTGAAGCAAAATCCTCCACTGTCCAGCAGTGGGAATCCTTGTATGCTGCAGGTTGATTCAGCATCATCCAGACTGGCTGCAAGAGCTTCTTTATTAAAAGGAAATGTGATATGCAATTCTGCAACCTCAGAAATTAAAATGACCACTATTTAGAACATGGGTCATGCACAGTAGAGGTTGGAAATGTGCATTCTGTGAACTGGGAGGTTTCACAAAGCCCTCACCCTGGAAGGGAAGGCTGGCATGGCAAGGGGAGTCAGCAGGGGAAGAAGGGATTCTTGGGATAGCTGAAGTTCTGCCCAAGAGAGGAGTAGAGGGGGAGACAGAACTGTTGCAGGTTACATGTTAAAAAACAGAATGAAGAGGCCAAAAACTACTTTTAGGGGAACTTGCTGGAAGTATGAAAACTAGTAAATTCTTTTTCAAATACATGAGGAAAATGAGGCATGCCAGAGATTCTGGCAATGAGACAAGTCAAGATTAAAGGCATTACTCAGACTATACAACAGAAAAAAATAGTGGTTTTGGTTTGGTTTTTATCTGAATTCAGTGCAAAGGAACTTGAGAAAATTTCTGTGCCAAAACTCCTGGTGTTTACTTGCACTTTGTACTTGGATGTTTACAGGATGCATTGGAGGTCCTGTTTCACCCCAAAAAGTAGAAGATTAAGTTATAGAACAAATCATTAACACTAACACATCTCCAGGACCAAACTGTTTTCATCTCAGTGTTATAAGATCCTTCAGAGATAACTCATTTAAATATAAAGTCTCTTGCTAAAAACTCCTATGACTGGTGGCTATTGCAATGCCACTTTTTAAAGCAGGCATTAAGGGGTTCAAGAAAACTATGAACCTGCAAATTCAATATAAATTACAGCACAAAATGCCAACAAAACCCACACCCAACCAAACCCCAGTGTTAGCCAACATGTAAATAAATCAGACATGCTGGAGAGGAGTTGATAGAGATTTTGTACAGAGACTCCTGCCACACACATCTAGGGGCTTTATTTAGCGAAGTCCAACATAAAAATACCAGGGAGATTCTGTGCATATAATTACTCGGATTGCCTTTGAGAATGCCCCCGATTAGGAGCTCTTGAAACTAAGCTGTTGTTAGATTAAAAGGAAGGTCCTGTCCTGAATGAGCAGTTGTTTGGAAAGACTGAAAAGTAAATTTTCACCGTGAAACAATTTAACCTGGGACACCTTCCCTTGCTTGAGCTGGGACCTACTGTGTTCATCACAACCAGGAAAGATCTCGAAAAGGGACTTAGTGAGGTGCAATTTCCTGGTGAGCCCAAACGATTTGCTTAACAACAGTTATGATGCTTGACTGGAGAGTCACCGAAGGACCTCACAGAGAGAGGAAACTCAGGCAGATGTTTTTCCCCAGTGCATCACTTCCCAAACCCAAGAATACACATGTGGACCCCTGAATGTCTGTCAGCAAAAGGAACAAGTTCATAATACCCCTGCAAAAACATCAGCTCGATTTTCTACAGCAGCCAAAAAGCCAAAAGGTCCTGGACACATCGATGGAGGAGGGCTCTCTCTACGAATGCAAAATGCAAAGGTATCACTGCTGTCTGTGTAGGTCCCTGAGACACAAATTGCTGCAAGACTATGCTAGGAAAATAACACTATATGCTACAATATTATCAGTGTTCCCCAGGTATTTGTCACTGCCTGCTTTGGAAGCACAATACTGGACTCAGCTCTGACACAGTCTTTCTTACAGCCCTATATTGTTAGAGTTGTTAAGTCAGAGATTGTCACAGGGATGCAGCAGGAAGCGAAAATTCTCCAGGCAGTTTCTCAAGAAGCCCCCACAATGCAAATCAGTGAAAGAGAAGAAAGCATTTTGAGGGCAAATCCAGTTATAAGAGGACTTTCATCCATGAGAAAACAGTCTCCTGCTATTCAATTTTCCCATGTTCAGTCAAATAGTAATTTGTGCCTATTTCTGGTATACAGAAGTAGTGAATAAAAGCCACTTCCATCATCCATTTGTATTCCTGTAGAAACAGTCCAGGGTCATCAATGTCAGTTGATCTGTTTAAGTCAGCGGGGTAGCTCAGGTGTGTAAGAGGTGGATTCTTGTTCCCAAAAAGTATGTACAGTAGCATTCTCTCTAAATCCAAATTAAACTGGAATACATGCAGAGCTGAACCAGTCTTCCTGCACTGGCAGTTTGGCTCAGAATCAGCTTGTCTATTTAGTGCTAATCCCAGATCATGTCTACTTGCTCTGTGCTGTTCCAAACCAAAGTGAAAGTCCTGTTCTCCCACACTCCTGGAGGCTCAGGTTTTGACCAGACTCACAGCCCACACTGGAGCTGAGCTGGGAACTCAAAGATGAGCAGATAGGATACAAAGTCAAAACTGGTCTTGTAGGTACAAAGGCCAGAGGTGACTGCTATCATCACATCAGACACAATCCTGTACAACAGGAGATTGTCTCAGTGAGATATTCTCTGAATTGCATATTTTAATCAACTGTCAAATACTGGTATATACAAAGAAGTAAGGAAAACAAAGCAGAACTTCATAGCCTTTGCCTGATACAGCAAAATAATCAGTCCATACTGGTTTCTCACAAAAGCCTGTCAGGAGACCTCCCAGTGAAGATAAAGTGTTTGTCAGGGGAGTAACTACAAAGTACCTATTGAAAGAGGCAATTGTAGCCTTACACCTTCAGGACAAGGAAAAGCAGCAAGGGGATTAACCATCTCTCTATCATCAGGCAGAACATTTCACATTACAGAGCACCAGATATGCTCTGGTCAAAGAAGAACTCCACAGAGGACATATGGATCTAAGAACTCACCTTTAGGAAGTCACAGTAAGATTTATTTGCCTGGATTGGGACCAAGGCAGTCAAGGAAACAAGTAAGGCCAGTGTTTTCCAGCAGCTCTTCTGTCCGACTTACAGCTAAGACCCAAAGGAGAAAGGCCAGAATATCCCTGTTTAAATAATAATAATAAACCACCAAGCTAAAATTCTAGTTCTTGAAATAGGGACTCCCTGTGTGAGCTTCTGCAGTACTTCTCAACCTCCCAGCTCAGTGGGCAGTTGGGAAGATGTCCACAGGGGAAGGAAACAATGCTCCTGGAAGCAAAATTCAATGGCCAGCTCAATTATACCAATTCAATTATGCAAATGCAGAACATGCTCACATACCCCCTCCCAGGCCATTACAATTTAATAAGCTGTCCAAATTAATGTTGAGCTCCTGCTATGCAATTTGGAAAGAGTCATCATCCTGAGCCAGCAAACACGTGCAAGAGCTCAAGCAGGAGTAGAGTGGTACTTTGCCTGGGCTGAGAGAGGACATGAGATCTTCCTGCACACAGAAAACAAGAACCCCCAGCCTGAAGAAGCAACAGCTGATTTTGCATTTAGAGGGCTATATCCAGGGCAGAACTTTAACTTCTTTGTTTAGAAACATCAGAAAAAAATAAACAGCTTCAAAGAGGAGATGGACTGCTGTGAGCTCTATCAACACCCTCCTGCTTCTGACAGGGATGTTGGGAATCTGTTTGGTGACACATTTGAAAGGTAAGGGAAAGACATTTTTTACATTAGCCACCATAGAAAATTGACTCACATAGTCTATGTAAATACCACTACAAGGCAAAAGTAACCAAAAAGGGTACTTTTGTAAATATAAAGATGATCAACATAGTACATCTCTAGCATCTCATACAATTTTTCAGGTCCAATTCTAGAAAAAAAGAGGGATTTGAACTCATCTGACAGAACTTCAGAGTTGCACAGACATACCTGCCATGACTTCTGCCTATACCTACACAATTTAATAACAATGGGAGGAACTTGATCTGCAGAGATCTCGTATGATGTGCAGAATGCACGACTGTGCTTGATGCCGATTCCAACAGGACAATATTAGGCCAGGCATGCTCACACAGCTGGAGAAAAGCTGCACCCACCTGCCTGGTTCAGGTTGGGGAAGGGCTGGCAGAACTAAAGGAGAAAGCTGTACCGAATAATAAATGCTGGAGAACACGTCCTACAAATTCATCCTGTGAAAATTCCCTTCAAACATATCACCCAAATGAAGTAAGGGAATTGTGGGTGACTGTGGAGAACAGTAAGCAAACCCCATAACAATAGTGACTTGGTGGGTGGGCTTTGTTCTTAGATCCCAAGAACCTTAAAATTGTTGGGGAATATTCATTTTCAAGTCCTTGCGAGTCCAAACCAGAAACAGATTCTTGTTTATTTGATGGGTGTTTCTGAAAAGTAGCAGATAGTTTAAAAATTAAAAAAAAAAAACAAAAAACAAAAAAACAACAAACAAAACCCCACACACAGTTGCAAAGAACTGGTGGGTCTAACAGACACTGTTATAAAATGTTTGTATAGCACTGGATATTCCAGTGTTCAACAACAGATAAGAAACATTCTGGCTTAAAATAGGTAACTCCTCTGCACCATTAAAGACTCAAATTGTTCTGCACAACTCCAGGTCTCAAGACTGATAATGCAGATGCCTCTTTTCTTTTGCCCCCTCCAAAAAAGAAAACTACTTGCAAGAAACAAACCCAAATAAAAAAGCAGGGATTGGCTTCTTAAGATGTGAACTTGAAGGAAAGGGCCACCACAGCCACTCCTATGGTCTGCAAAAATAGGGTGTCTTTGGTATTGTAGGCATAAACCTCTCAAATCAAAAATGACAATTCTCAGAGAGAGATGTTGATAAGATATGAGCAAACCACTGGAATATCTTTCTAAAAAGCATGGTCACTCTGAAATAATGTAAGAGAATACTTTTGAACACAGAGGGTAAAAAATGTTCTAATGGGGAAGCCTGTGTTTGTTCATGCATATAAAGTGAGGCAAAACCAATGGGCTGGGGGTGCCAGTATGCTCCGCTTCATCCCCCCCTTGGGCATCTGGGAGTCACAAAACTAAATGGACAATCCCGTGAGACAAAACGTGGGGCAAATTATAAATAAGAGGCAGAGACAAGTTAATTGCTGCAGGTTGTGCTGCAGGAGAGGTCCCTGCAGCGGTGTCTCGTTGGGATGGTAACAAGGGTGAGCAGGTAGCCATGGCTCACCTCACAAAGGCCCACAGGCTTTGCAGAGTCATGCTCCTCTGACTGCTTTTTGGTGAAATTTAGTCTTTCTCTTAGAAGCTGTGGGGATGTTTGTTGTTCCTTTCTTGTGTAGTTACTGTGATTGACTATTTATTAGCGTTTGATTTGTTAATTCATTAATAACATGAGCCCAGAAAACACTGTGTTGTTGGAACCATTACAATCACTCTGGTCTTACCCTGCCTCTCTTTTCATCCTATTCGAGATGCAGTGACACAGAAGGAAACCTACATCAAGTCAAACAAGCAAGCAATTAGAAACAAGCTTGCCATTGGCAGTTGTCTGAGGGAAAAAACAAACCCCATAACAAAACAACAACTAAAAATCCTTTTCTTCGCATCCAAGCTTGCAGAGGCTGTGTATCTACTGACCTGTATTTTCTTCTTCTCAGCTGATAATTTTCCCTTAAAGATGCAGTGCTGTGGGAATCAGACAATTTAGGATGCACCACTTCCATACAAGAAGGATCTCAACACAGGTAGCTCCTTCATCATCTCATATTCTATATATTTACAAAGAACCCTTCACTGACATGTAAATGTTTATTCTGTTCAAGCGCTGTAGTGAAGAATCAAAAACAATCACCCAAGGACTCAGGACGTCAGTGCGGGTATCTGCGTTTGGCAGAGTTCATGGGCTGTGTTCTAACCTAATCGAAACCAAGTGTCTGCTTTTTTCCAAGCACAGCCATTGACTGACCATTTTTAGGAAGTGGGAAATGAAATAGCATCCCTATTCTACCCTGGTTTTCCACTGCAAAGATAAAGGAGTGCTCTCAGTAGTTTATGGAGTGGTTCAGGATTTGTTCAAAGCACATACCACTGGCTGGGGAGGGAGATGGTCAAAAAGAACACTGGTCCCACAAGGCTTTTAGGATCAGGGAGCAGCAAAAGTGGCTACTGCAGCAGGAAAGGTGAGCCAGGAAGGGAACAGCAAAGCAGGCAGGGGCAGTCACTGAGTGAAATACAGCGGCACAGTACATGAGCAAGGAGAGCAGAGCAGGTCTAGCTGCAGCAGCAGTGAGGATGAGCCCCTGATCACCAGCCATCCACAGCAAGGAGCAGGCCCAGGGCCAAGGCAGGCAGCCAGCAGGTCAGACACAGGGTGGCTCAGGAAAAGGCAAGGTCTCATGCTCCAAACCAGCTCCTAAGGCACAGCAGAGAGAGCCCAGGTGAATCTTCTCCCTGCTGGGCTGTGTCCCAGCAGCCTGATCCAGGTCACACAGCTGCAGCACAGCAGGGCTGAGCCAACCCTGGGGCAGGGCTGCAGAGCCAGGGCGCACTCAGGGTCCTCAGGGTGAGTCTTGATTTGTCCTAGTGACCACACACAGCTGAGCTCCCAACCCAGTCTCTTTGGACAGCAGGATAGGGATGCTGATAGAGGAAATGAGCAACAGAGGCAGGGAAAAACTACATCTCCTTCTTGGATGGCACTGTTAGACATGCAGGCCCTGAACTTGGGGGTCTGGCTGGAAGAAAAGTGAAATTCAGCAGACCAGCCAGCAATAGTGGGGAAAAAAAGCACTATGGACTTCCTCTGGTCAAAAGGGTACGACCTGGCCTAGTCAGTCTTGCTACTCTTGCAATTTCATATTCCATTATTACCCTAATTTTCAAGAGCAACATTTACTTGTAGTTCTAGAGAGTTTATATTATCTGTCTTGGCAGGATTGCAGTTGTGCTTAGGTGGAATCCAAAGCTGCTGAGCTCCATCAGAACAGTGCAGGTTAATGCTGTGGATGGGGATATGGAGGAGGACCTGGAGCACTGCTGATACCAACCCTTGGGCAATGAGATCTCAAAGGACCATATCCCAGAAATTAGACAGGCCTGGTAAAACTCTCTGGGTGTCAAGTAAGCTCCTTGCGTAAGAGCCAGGGCAGCGTGAGATGGTTGGGAGGGGTTGAGGTGAGAGTGTTCAGGACACTGTGTCTGGAGTTTGGCAGAGCATGTGATGCAGGGAGGTGTATACGAGAATGTGGACTTGGTGGGAGTTTGCTTGGGTGTTATTTCAGTCCTGTTGGCTTGGTTCAGCACGGAAGGTGTTTCTGGCAGTAAGCTGAAGAAGGAATCGGGCATTTTACAAGCAATGTAACAGTAGTCTGAGGGTGAGAATGAAGATGCTGTGCCTCGGAGTGAAGTCAAGTTAGGGACTGAAGGTGTACAAGTAGCCGTGGTGCAGGGATGGCTGCTGAGCGTCTGCTGGGAGGACACGGGGATGGTGGGTCTGCAGGGTGAGCGGGGACAGGCACCGAGGGAGCACAGGGGCTGCACCGGGGGTACCAACAGGGCCAGGTGGGGAACGAGCTGCCCGGCCTGAGGAGCACCACAGTGCTGAGGGAGGGTTTACAGCCAAGGCCCGGATTAACCGTGTTTTGTAGCACACCCGTTTTGAGTTGGGCTGGAAAGCTGGGGAGGATAGGCTAGGGGGGATTCATGAGGAGAGCAAGGAATAAAAGGTACAGGTGGAACTCCTTGATTGGTTTCACATGGGCAACTCCAGGTGAACACTGCGAGGGCCAAGTGGGGAAAAGGAGAAGCTCTGTGGGGCAGTTCCCCAAAGGGCCCAGCAGAGAAGCAGGGAGGGGGCTGCCTGGTGGCGCTGGCAGTGTCGTGACACGGGATCTGGAGCTCTGCGGCCCGGCTTTTGCAGAGCAAATACAGCAAGTCCCCCTCCCGCGCCTGCGGTCACACCCGCGCCGGGGCTGTGTCCGGCCGGGACACCCGCACCGCCTCCCGTGTGCGGGGTTCCTGTGCCCCGCACGGTCCCCGCGGCTGCCCCGGGCCCGCCGTGACCGCGGCCGGGCTTGGCCCCCTCCCGGCCCAGCGGGGGCGCGGCGGGGCG
>JAWWMP010000011.1:19776969-19788968 GCA_035047865.1 Dendrocincla tyrannina
GCCCGCGCGGGCCTTCTTCTCAGCGCGGAGCCGGCGGCGAGCGAGCGGCGGCGATGAACCCCGTGAATGCCACTGCTCTCTACGTGTCCGCGAGCCGCCTGGTGCTCAACTACGACCCGGGGGACCCCCAGTCCTTCTCCGAGATTAACAAGCTCCTGCCCTACTTCAGGCAGTCCCTCTCCTGCTGCGTGTGCGGTGAGGATCTTTTCTTTTGTTCCTGCACAATGCGGCTCCCCGGGGCCGCGCCGGCCTCGCCCCGGCCCGGGGCAGCTCCGGGGAAAGTTTGGCGGCGCCGGCGGGGGGGCGGCTCGGCAAGGTGGAGTGGGAAGTGTCGGGATGAGCCCGCCCCCGGCGCGGGGCAGGGCCGGGCCGGGCCCCACGGACACGGCCCGGGCAGCTCCGGGGACGGAGGGGCAGCGTGGTGGAAGGCGCTCAAAACAATCCCCGCACCGTAGGGGCAGGGCAAGAGGAACTGGGAACTTCCCCCTCCCCCCCTCCGCCCCTTGAAATGTAAACAAAAGGTAATTCCCATTGAAAGCCGGGCATTTTGAGCACACGCAAACAATAATTGTGTTGGTTTGTTGGTTTTTTTTTTTAACGTGCCTAGCAGATAGCTGTGCTATGGCAATAATTACCACAGGAAGCAAACAGGCTGGAGGCCTGCTGGCCTCTCCCTCTCCCACCCCCGAGAGGAGCGCGCTGCGGGCAGGGGCAGGTCGGGAGTGCCGGTGTTGCAGCCCGGCGGGGAGCTGGGTCCGGCTGGCCGGGCAGTGGGGGCTCCTGGCCCGCCCTCCCTGGCAGGAGGCTCTGCCTGGGACAGGCCGCCAGCCTCTCCTGGACTTCCCTTCGCAGCCCTGAGCTGCTCAGAGCCCTCGCACCTCTCGGCTCATCTGTCGTGTTAATTCTTCTTTTTTGCGTGCGGTGGTTTTGAGTCCTGGCCCTGTGTGTGTCTGTTTTCCTGACACAGTGGACTCGTTCAAGCCTGTGTTTGTTCTTGCTGGTGTGTGTGTGCTCACACTCGGTTTGAATTGAGTCACGGGACTTTATAAAGTGAAATATTACCTTTATTTTCAGGAGGATTTCAGCTGTTGAGGCTGCTAAGCCAGTGTTGGATGCTTCCTATCCTTCCTATCCCCTAGCTATTGGCTCCTCCCACTTAAAGTCTTAGAAAATAGGGATCTGTTTGTACTGGGAAGGAGGGAGCCCGTTCCCAGGATCTCTGCATCGTCACTTCCTGAAGTAATTTGAGGTGTTTTTTCCTCATGGAACCCTGGTGTCGGTATTGATGCACCTCTGCTCTTTATTTCTTATTACCTTAGGCGGATTAATTCCAACCCTGACTGTGCCTTTTTCCCATAAATCCTTCCTGCTTTGGGTCAATCACCAGAGTGCTTTTGCCTAAAATATGCAAATGTTGTTCTGGGTTTTTTTAAATAAAATTTCCAGAGCGAGTATGTGTTCCTAACTGCTGTGCTCTCTGGCCTCTTCAATTTAAGCCTAGTCTTCTGAAATGTGTTCTTTGTTCTCCTTGCCTTGACTTCTTCCCTTTTTGGCATTTTGCAATCTTAATTTTACACTATGTGCTCTTGAAATTACCTATCTTTAATTTGTCCTTGCCTAAATTCCTGAGTATTTTTCCCCCTCTTCAGCTTTTTTTCTGGCTTGGCTTTTCTGTCACTGAGTTTGGTAGAGCAAACCATGCTTTTTAGTTTGTTTTCTTCTATTGCCTAGTGCCTCCATGGATATCCCTACCTACAAACTACCTCTTGCTGATTCCACTTTCTTCTCTCTTTATGCTTTATTTGAATGTCAAGTTTATTCTTTTGGTTTATGTATCTTTTTTTACTGTGGCCAGCTCTCAGATAACTGTAGCTGCTGTTTATTTCGAGTATTTAGTCTAGGAGTGATTACCCAGCCTTATCTCTGCCTCCTGGGCTCATGTTTGTGGTGTGGCACCTCTAAAGGCCTCAGGAAATTCCAGGCTCTTTGTGAAGCCCTACAGTAAAAGAGTTTCTGTCCTGCAGTGCCTCAGGTGTCTTTCTTGACCCTGCAGGCAGAACTGCCCACTCTGGGGTTTCCCAGCACTCTGAAACCTGCAGCTCACACTGGTAAAGGCAAACCCACTTTCTCATTTGCTTGTTGTGTTCCTTCTTTTCTCCCACTTCTGTCATGGGTGAGTATTGGTGCCTCCTTTGCTCTTTGGCCCTCTGACCTCACTGGAGTATCTTTAAAATGCTCTTTTTCTCTTGTATACTTTAAATATGCAGGAGCTCTTAGCACTAAAGTAATTTAACTCCTATCCAACTGTCAAAACCTTTTTCACTTTGGTGTTTTAAACATTCTAAAGTAAAGATTATTACACTGAGAGATCACAACAGTGGGTGCTGTGACCACCCAGAACTTTACAGTGAGAGGGTTGCTTTTGTTTGTTTGTGGGCTTGGATTGGTTTGGGTTTTAATTCTTAAAAGCTTTTCAGATGCTCACTCCTTTCTACCCTAGCTGTCTGTTTAGACCATGAGATCCAAATGTCTGGCTCTGGGTTCCTGTACACAGAACTCTGAATGTCTGGTACTTTCCTTGCTCAGACCTTAGTAGATGCTGTCTGGACTGTAAAGGTTAAAAGCCATGCTTTGTTGGGGAAATGCTGCCTGAATTACCATTAGTGGTTAAAGTCTTGAATGCTGGACTTGTAAGAATTCCCATGAGAAGTTACTCCCAAATGAGTGCTCCTTGTGCCATTCCCTCAGTGTGTAATGTCTGTGCATTCTGTAATGCTTTGTTGTGCTGTAGGTATTAATTCCACACTCAAGATTGCCCCTTTGATTTTAGGGAGCTGTTTTCAGGGGAAATGAGTGCCAGCCATATAAACCAGCTAATGTTCCAGGGCTCCCATAGCAGGGGTGGCAGCAGCTTTTGGACCTACGTTAATTCTAAAATTCTAATTAAAGCTCTGGTGTTCAGGTTAGCACACGTGGAGCTGCAGCAGCAGAAAGCCAAGTGTGAACAGTGTGTCACTGCAAGGCTCTGAAGCTGTTTGGGGGGGATCTGGGGTCTCCCTCTGGCCTCAGGGGGCATAAAGGTTCAGTTCTGCTGCTGCTACGGCCAAGTGTGGGTATTTCTAGGACTTGTATGATCATGTGACAGTTTCCTGGATAGTACTGGAGGTAATACATCATCCTTTTACAGGGATGTACAAGACAATTTTCCTAGAGCTTTTAAAACTTAAAAATAACTCCCCTGAGTGTGCATTAGGCAGAAGGTCTGTGCCTGGTGTCTTTGGAGGATGTGAGATACGAGTTCCAGTCTCTGGAATAAAGTGATTGTTATTAAGGTGCATGTTACCATCACATTTAATTTAAAAATAGCTGAGTAGAATTTATGCAGCAAATTTGTATGTTTTAAAAGTCCTGCCTACTGGGATAAAATTCTCTTAACGGTGCCTTCCTCAGGTTCAAATACCATGTAGGTCACTGCAGGTCAGTCAGAGGTTCAGCTGGCTTTTCAGCAGTAACAGCCCTCTGAAACTCAGTTAAAACGCTGGTAAGGGACACAATCGCAAGTCAGATCAGCTTAGCTTTTCATCCACAGAAAACTTCATCCTGGAACCCCTGAAAGACACTTAAAAAGTGTGTGAGAGATTGTTATTGCTGATTCAGAATGGGAAGGCGCCTGGAAGGTGGCAGGGCTGTGGGACAGGAACCCGGCTGGGGCTGGGACCTACAGCTGGAGAATGTAGTTCTTGTCTTACACATCCTGTAATCCCGGGAAGGGGATGTGAGACAACACGTGGCTTTGGGGAGATTAGGGGTGGGCAGGAACAAAGAAACCCCAGGACAGCACTGCCTGGTACCTCCAGCAGCCCCACCGAGTGTTCTCAGGGAGCTCTTGATGGTTTCAGGCAGGGCCTTGCACTCGGGGGTGCAGTGGCATTGTGGAAGCGACTCCCAAGCACGGGAATGCCGTGGATTGCCAAAAAAACAAAATAAAAACTGCTGACTGTTTTCCTGTGTAAAGATTAGTGTAGGGATGTTATTTCCCTCCTGCTGTAATGCAAATGTAATAGCCTATTTTTGAGACTTTCATGCTGCCAGTATAAGTTGGAGTGTATAAAATAATTACATGTTATAATCAATTATACTTATCAATATAATTATGGGCCCCATTCAGCTAGCTATATTTGAGATCTCCCCATGTAGTTGTGTAAAATTTTCCATCCTTGTGCCTCTTTTTCCACATGAAGGCGCCTCTTCTTCCTCACCCTGCTCTGTGTTCTTGTGTCCCCCACACCCTCCCTGGTCCGCTGCCCTCAGGGGTGTCCCAGGGAGAGCTCAGTGCTTTAGGCTGCACTTTGTCATTGGGAAGTGATGGCAATTAGGCCTGTGTGGTTTGATTAAACTTTGATGTGAACATTTCTGCACGTTTCCGAGGGAAGCAGCACCTCGAGCAAGGGGAATGCCAGGGAATTACGGCTCTGGAGTGCCCAGAGTTTTCCTTGCACTGATGGCGTGGAGACAACCTGAGGCAGACAGCACTTAACCTGCTGTCCCTCAGAGAAGGAACAGAGCTGAGCTGGCACCTAAATAGACTGAAACTTCCTAGAAAGTTCAGTTTCCTGTCACAGAGATGGAAGGATGGAGAAAAAACAAATTCCCACCATAATAAAACTTAACTCCATGCATGGTACTGGATTTTCTGTTTGGGAAGTGAGCCATGCCTGAGTTAAGCCTGGATATTGGAGTCTTAAAGTGAAAAAGTCTATTTAAGTTTTGTGGTGGAAGAGTTTGGCCTAATCTCTCCTTCCCTGTCCATTCTCCATGGATTAAGGATACTGAAGGCTAATTCACGATTGGGGCCAGATCAGAGTTGCTTTTTATGTTTGAAGAGTGATCTGGCTCTATGCTTTTTTGGGTATTTTTTTCCATTGACATTTTCTTCTTTCCTCTGTTTTCAATGATGAAAAATACTGTCCAGATATCACCTTATGGTAGTGTCTAAAAGTATGTTATTTTCTCCTTAAAAATTAAATGAATAGTTGCCAAAATACTTCCAAATTTCTGAAGAACGTGCAAAATAACGAGAATCTCTGAAACAGCCACTGGGGAGCGTCGCCTCGGGGGCGGAGTCCCTATCAAATACCTCCTGCTGCAGGTATTCCCTTTCTTCTTGTTTTGGAGAAGCAGTGTCTATCAAACGTCCACTCTCACATCTCTGAATACACCGATTTTTAGCCAAGCACATGCTGGATGATTTCTTTTCCTCTCAAAATCTCCCTGCTTCCCTTTCCTGTTTTTCAATCCTGTGGGTGACTCCTGGGAGAACTGCCTTGTCAGGGTTGTCTGCATTGTACTGCAGCAGTGTTGACAGTGTAGGGTTCTACCAGTTGCACTTCAGTTGGTTTCTAAACTGAAAATGCTGCTCTGTCTTAGAAGGAAATCGAGGAGTAGGAAGAGAAGGGGCTCTGGTTTCTCCCGTGGCTGGTTGGCAGTGGGTTTCCAAAGGGGTTCAGTGTTTGTTCTCATGGGACAGGGGAGGAGTGTTCGTGGTGAGGCACCGGGAGGTGATGGGTGGGCTCTGAGGGTCCCTCTGATACTGATTGAACCCACTGCCTTCCAGAGTGTGTAAAGAGGAGTTAGTGTGTTGCCAAGAGGCACCTTCCTGGGGAAGGCTGAGCTGTCCCGAGCTGTGGCTCAGGGCACTCAAACACAGGTTCTCCGGCTTTGTGTTCTTTGCAATCTGCCGGTTTACAGATCAGGTTGCCTAAATAGGGACTAAGCGTTCCTGGGTGTTACCCTGGAGTTTGCTGTGAGGCCAGAAAACATTCCTGGAGTGCAGTAAATGACTGGGGAGCTGATGCCCGGCACAGCCTTCCTCGAGCACGGGCTTTTCGGACAGTGCAGATTTATTTCCCTGCTCTCCTCAGGATGACTTTGGAGTCCTCTGTGTGTGCCGAGCCCCAGTCCCCGCCCAGGGCTGGCTCCTTCTCCAGGGGCCGTGGCGAGCACAGTTTACCCCAAGAGTGCACAGCTAACGTTTCTGTTTGGGGTGAAAAATGGTTTTCATTACTATTTTGTTTGCTCGGGGAATGTGATCAACTCGATCTATAACTTTCGAGGCAAGTTTTAACTCTTAGGAGTGTTTCAGCTGCATGGAAACACGTTAAACTCATCTTACACCCATAGGAGAGATGTTTAACTTTGTGATTTGAAACCTCTGAAAATACAGCAACCTTAACCTTTGGAAAACATCGTTATGTGCAAAGTTTATGCTGGATGGTGAAAAAGATGAATTTGGCTAATTTTTTTTTGCCTCAAAGTTTGAACTTTACCACCTAGTCTGTTAAAAATACATTTAGAATTCTTCCCTTTTGCAAACACAAAGCCTTTCAAACAGGAATATAACTTTGACATAGGAATTGGTAGATACGTTCCATTGTTTCTTATGCAGGGTGTGAACTCTGAGAATAAGGCAGTCCCATCTGCACTTAAATGCAATTTATTGTCATAATTTTTTTCCTTGATGTTTAGCTAAAGAGGTTGACTGTATTTCTACACATATGCAGAAAAACAGTCTGTCTTCTGATCATGGTTAATTTGAGTTCCCATGCTGTTAAGGCAAAATAGTGTGGTTTTTATTTCTCCAAAGAGTTATACAATCACTAATTTATTACTCATGACATCTCTCTATGAGGGTAATAATTTCTGTAGTTAGTATTTCCTAGTTGTATGTTGTTGGAGGATGCCCAGGAATATTCAGCAGCCAGCAGAATGTTTTGTCTGATAAAATTTTGAAAGAAGTATTTTTAGTTGCTTGGTTGGGGGGGGGGGTGTTAAATGCTTTCTGTGTGTCCCACGATTCCATTTCACCCTCGGTAATCTGTCTGTGGTTGTGACTGTCTTTGGTCCAATCCAGCAGCACTGTTGTGGTTTTGGGGATCTGAGGGCAGGATGGTGTCAGATGGTGTCATATCCTGGCAGGATACTGTCACTGTTCCCAGGTGAACTCTCACTGTTTCTCAGAAAGGGCTGTGTGCTCAAAGGCCTGGGGCATTTATTTTTTTTTCCTTCTAGTTTTTGGCTGAATAAAACTATTTCTGCCTACAAAACCTTGTCTCAAACCCCATGACAGGGTTATACATTTCTAGTGGTGGTGTGAGCTCCTCTTGCTCTCTCCCGTGTTTCACAGGCATGGGTTCAGGTGTGCTCATGGGAACACTGGGAATGTGTTGGTGTCCCTGAGCCAGGAGTGTGGAGTGTGGGAACGCTGGGCTGGGTGGGATCCCTGCTGCCTGGTGGCAGGGGATCCAGGCAGTTCCTGGTGCTGAGAGGAGCCTCAGTTTTCCCCCTGGGGCAGCTTGGCAGGGCCGGGGTGGGACAGACACGGCCTGGGGAATCCCACTCTTGGTGCAGTGTTGGTGACGTACATCAGCCCCACCATGGCATGAGGGGTGGGAGGCTTGGGAGCTGTGGCTGGGGACCTTTCCCTGCTGTCCCATCCTGGGCGGGTGGCCCTGGCACTGAGCTCGGAGTCGGCGTGTTGGTGGGTATCCCCTCCTCTAGTGAGGACCCAGCCCGTACCAGCCTGAGCTCACAGTTCCTTCATTCCCCCGCAGATGGCTGACAGACCTCCCTGCCTCTCATCTGCCTGCCTGCCCGCCCGTCTGTCTGTCTGTCTGTCAGTCAGAGAGCTCTGCCGGCAGTGCTCGAGGGGTTAGCCAGCCCGGGCAGTGCTGTGCTTTGGGACGGGGGTTTCTGCTGCCTGTTCTGCTTTGAAGCCTCCTGGAGTTGCTTGTCCCTTAAGTGGGCTCCAGCTGATCGTTCTTGGGTGGAAAGGGGCTCTGTGAGCTGGAAGGGAGCGGTGCAGGGAAGGTGGAAGGGAGAGCAAGGCTTTTCCTTCCAGGAGCTGCTGAAGTTGTGGAGCTGCAGGTGATGGATGGCTGGACACAAAACCCTGCCAAGTGAACCAGCTCCTGCCCCTCAGGAGCTGCTGAGCTCTGGAGCTTCAGTGTGGCAGTTTGGTGGAGTTCACTGGCCACTGCTAATTATTTTGGTAGAAACAATCAGATCCAATGTAATCCAGAAATGAAAGTGTAGCAGTCCAGCTTCTGGATACTGCTTTGGGGTCCTTGCCGTGTAGAAGTGTATGTGTGCTCCACGTGGATAGACCTTCCTGTTCCTCAGCACAGGCAGAGCCTCAGCAGTCTGGGTTTGAACATGAAATAGTGGCTACTGTAACTGTGATGTTTGATGTGCACAGACGAACTGGTGCAGGTGAGCTTCCCTCCTACCGTCTCCTCTTTTCCATGGACGTCATCCTGCCTTTGGGGGAGAGCACGGTGGAGTGAGGAGCTCCCAGTGCTGCCTGTGCCCTGCAGAACCAGGGCGGGGTTCTGGTGATCCCAGTGCAGCCAAGGATTAAAGGCTTCTGCCTGACAAATGTCAGAGATCAACCCCAGCAATACATTGATTTCTCTTTGTAACAAAAATTGACATATGTTTTTCTGTTTCTCACTTCCTGAAATTAAGATTTAATGATGATATCATTCTTAAGACTTGGAGATTTTAAAAAAGGCAAGATGATTATGTTTCAGTAGCATTCCCTAAATTATTTCTGCCTTTGCTTGCCCATAGGTGAGAATGGCAGGAGGTGAGCTGTTCCAAGCCCTTCTTCCCGGTGAATGTCATCCATTGCTGGCCCTGGACACCTAACAATTGCCGTGATTCCCAATTCCTCTCCCCGCTCTGGTCCCAGAGATACAATTTGCAGATGCTTCCCCTGTCCCTGCAGCTGCGAAGTGATGCTCATTAAGGAACACAATAGGAAGTATTCCTGTGCTTTAAGTGACCTCCGTCCCGGTGCAGCCTTTCCAGGACAGCGGGGATGGTTGGGAAATAAGATATTCAAGCCTTTGCTCTCTACATGCTGCTCATGATTGGAAGTGCTCGTATTGATGTAGGTCTTTAGTCAACCTTTCTGAAAACTGGGTAGTTAAGAGGACAGTTTGCATGGAGGGAAAGTGTCTTATTGGGGGCCTTGTAAGAACGGGACTTGCTTTTGGTGTATTAATACACCCCTTGCAAAAGAGGGTCAGAGCAAGGTCCAGGAACACGAGGCTCTGTAGGGTGGTAAAAGTGAAGACCTGCACTGAGGAACTGTGGAAGGATCTCACGTGGGTGAATGGCTGCTCAGTAAAATGGCAAATCAAATTTAGCTTACAGAACTGTTAAATTATAAACATGAAAAAAATGGTACATTTGCAGGGCCCACCATTTTTATATCTTACAGATCTGCACATATTTTTCAATTTATAGAGAGGGGTAGCACTGCTGGCCACCAGGCAAAAGTGAAATGTTGGCTTTGCAGTGGAATGGGGAGCAGCTCAGGGCAGTGTCTGGGGCACGGTGCTGCTCTCTGGGTACCACTCCCTGGGTCTTACAAGGAGTGGAGCTTCACTTTATGGGAGTTTGCATCTCATGGTTGACTTTCCTGTGGAGTGACAGTGCCACAGAATCCACAGGAGAGGGGAACTTTGGAGAATGAATATTCAGTGAGCTCTGAGCTCAAACTGAAATATCCCCCAGCCCAGGCATTCCTGGTGTCTCTCCCGTGTAGGTTGCCTGGCATTTACCGGGAGTGGAACTCGCTCTGTTCTTCCCCTCCGTGAGAGTGAGAGCATGGGAAGTGTTTTGTCTTGTCAGTCCGTCTGGTTTTTCCCTCAGAGCTTCTGGAAATTTAAATTTTGCTGTATCCTCTTTTAGCAATCCTACTCATTCAGGAGTTCCAGCCAAATTTATTTTGGGAGAAATAAAATGCACAGTTGGCGATGCCTTTTTGAAAAATCTAATTAGAAGTTAAAATGGTATCTTGTTTATTTGGTCCCATCTCTGAAGTGTTTTAGTTCTGCAGAGCATCCCAACTTAGCCTTATCAGGGAGAGGAGCAGAGGGAGGCTGAAGGTGGGCAGGAGTGTTTGGGGTGTTTGCCTCCTGCTGGCCCCGTTGGAGAGCCCCCAGCTCCAGAGGGGCCAGACTAGTGTTGGTGAACAAACTGCTGAAGGACATGACTTCTGTGAGGAGCTGCTGGGATTTAAAGCTTTGGGTTTATCCCCATGGGAGTTCAGGACTTTTCTCCCAAAATCCAGTTGTGGCTTCCTGTCCCTTTGTGGCTGTTTATATCGTGTCATTTCAAGGGAACTGATAAAAATAAAGAATTCCCAGTGCAGGTTGGACTCTGAGTCCAAGTTTCAGCTGTTGGCTTTAAATCTTCACGGCTTGACAAGTGTTTTCTATCTTCTGGTGGGTTTGGTCTCACTCTCCTGGCAGGTCTCTTCATTTGACACTGTCTGTGCCACCTCCCAGCTTTCTAAACAATTGTATTTTGTATTCATGAAAAACATACTATGTAAGGGTGATTTCAGCACTGACTCTTGTGATCTGTGGCTCAAAAACCAGTTTCCATCAGCCACTCTTCCCAAAAGACAGCTCAGGTAGGGGCTGGAGCAGCCCATTCCCAAAGAGGGATCAGGGAGTGCAGGGAAAAGGTATCAGGCAAGTGAGCAATAAGAGAAAATATATCTGTTGTGTTTGGTTTTTTATCAGTCAGTTTGATATGTGCACTTTGGCTCCTCTTCCCAAATGGTTTTATTTTATTCATTTGCCTTAGCAGCATGTTTTCTCTTTGGAAAATCTGGGTGGGAATTCCCTGATGGCTGTAACTCATCCAGCAGAGGCTCCTTAAGGCAGAAAGGTCTGATGAAGGCTGAGAATCTGCTGCTGGGAGAGGAGGGGAGCCCTGGTGCCGTGGATGGCTGCAGGTCCTCTGCAGTTTAATTTGGGAGATGGAATATCTTTCTGGCCTGGAGCTGCCTGGAAATAGCAAAGCAATACTGTCACTCGCTGGATATAGGAACTACTTGGATTGTTTCTATACAGAATTTGAGTTCCTTCATATTTTATCCTTAGGTGATATTTGGTTGTTTTTAAAGCCTTTCTTCCAGGTTTCTAGGGTTTTGGGGGGTCTGAGACTTTCTGTGCTGCTGGGTGTGTGTGGATTCCTTTACTTTTAGTAGTTTTTTTATTCCTACTGGTAAGATCTCGGAGAAAATCCTTTAGTTCTGATGGCTTCACTAAGCACTAAATGAAGAGTAACACAAAGTCTGTTGTGTCTTCTTCCCCCTTTGGGGTGGATGTTTAGAGTTTCCCTCTGCCCTGTTGGCATTTGTTTTCCCAAATTCCATTAAAATCTCTGCAGTAACTTGTCATGGGAGTTTATAGTTGCACTTTTGGTAAACTCATAGAAATCCTGAGTGTTCCCTAGGATTCCATGGACAAAACTGAAGGGGACTGGGCTTGGTGGTGGAGGTGATCGTGGTTTTAAAGGCTGCAGCACATGCAGCAGATGATGGTGGGATGGGTTTCTTGGTTTATTTAATGTTTTAATCCAGCTGGGCAGCTGTGAGATGGGTACAGGCTGTCACTGTGCTGGGACGTTTCCTGGTGACTAACTGAACTTTTTGAGGCAATTTTTATTTGACAGTACAAAAAATTCATCCTCTGCTGTCTGGGAAACCTGCTTTGAGTCCGTTGTAATCTTCCTCTTTCTTTTTCCCTCAGGAAATTTGCTACAAGACCCTATTGCTCCCACCAACTCCACATGTCAGCACTATGTCTGCAAAACCTGTAAAGGCAAGAAGATGATGATGAAACCGTCGTGTAGCTGGTGCAAGGACTATGAGCAGTTTGAGGAGAACAAGCAGCTGAGCATCCTGGTGAACTGCTACAAGAAGCTGTGCGAGTACATCACGCAGACGCCCCTGGCCCGAGACATCATCCAGGCCGTGGATTGTTCCGCAGACCTGCTGGCGCTGCTCAAGGATGGGTCCCCCCTGCACGAGGAGACGGAGAAGCCCTCGGAGGCGGCGCTGGCTCTGTGTCTGACACATTCCCCGGTGCCCTCCACGTCGGAGCTGGCGCCCGACGAGATCGGAAGAGCAGACGTGTGCT
>JAWWMP010000011.1:19797243-19822413 GCA_035047865.1 Dendrocincla tyrannina
ATGCCCCTCAGGAACCCTGGCAGGGATGGACACAGGAACCCTGGCAGGGATGCCCCTCAGGAACCCTGGCAGGGATGTCCCTCAGGAACCCTGGCAGGGATGGACACAGGAACCCTGGCAGGGATGTCCCTCAGGAACCCTGGCAGGGATGCACACAGGAGGCACAGCTGGATGCTCTTCCAAAGGGGTAACAGGACATGCAGTGCACACAGCCCAAGCATTACAGAGTGGGGCACAACCCTGACAGTCACAATAAAATCTGACAGCTGAGACCTGTCCCAGGCTAGAAAGGCAAGGACCAGACCTGTGTGTGCAGGAGGACTGGAGAGAACACGTTACAATCAGCTCTGCTGAAGGTGGCAAGGAGGCCCAGATCCAGCAGTGGGTGCTGTTGGCAGACACCAGTTGTGATCCTAGGGGGAAAGTCAGTTTAATTTTGCACTTAAAGCAAGAACTCATTAATTACAGCATTTCCTCTGTGAGGCTGAGGCTTAATTCATGGGAGGAAAATAAATTTTTGGCAATAACACAGACGAATTCCTAGTTAAAAAATTGTGCTGTTTGTTCTCTTCACTGTCTCAGCTGAGTCTCTGTGGGTCAGAGCAGGCTGTGAGGGAGCAAGAGAACACGGCATGGACAGGATTGGTGCACACCAGGCACAGCACTTTAGCACTCCAACTGAACAGCAGATGTCCTTTTTGGGGGGGAAATACACTAAAACCCACTTGTCCAAAGTAGAATTCTACACAGACAAAACACTGGCCAGAGGAAGATCACCTTATGCACAGGAGAGGCTGTAGAAGCATTCACTGTGTCTCAGATTCTTAGAGAAACGTGTGGCATCCTGGAGTGCTTCAGCTGCCCACAGGTTTGTTCAGCTGGAACACGGGCAGTACCAGCTGGAGGAGCTTGTGGTTCAGAGCACAGAGGGACTTCACTGTCCCCTCACACTGCCTTCATTTCCAGGGCAGGAAGGACAAACCCGACTTGATGGTGACTTGTGTTTTAGAAGATTTCCAGACCTAAACTGGAGTGAGTTTGGCAGCTCTTCTGTCGCTCCTGGTGCACAGTCCAGGGGCCAGAGGGGCACCGGGCTGTGCGACTGAGGGGCTGCATTGCAGCTGTCCCAGCCAGCCACGGGATGCTGGCATTTATTGCACATCTGGGGACAGAGCCACTTGGAGGGAAATGAAACAAGGTGCCATCACCATTGTCACTGCGTGTGCACGCTGGCACGGCGGAAAAAGCCTTTTGTAGAAATCACCTTATTGCAATTACACAGAGAGAGAAAAAGGGCTCTCGAGTTACAGTGTACAAAACAAAGCACATTGTTCACTGCTGGACTTAAGAACATCCCAAAGTGCCTTGGGACTGAATGCTCTCCAGTTTGAAAGGGGTGGGTTACGTGTCTTCCACTTCTCTATGCTGAGAGATCTGAGATAACTAGTTTGTCTGACTTGTCTCCAGTTTCAGGGGGAGATAAGACTTCATCTGTATCATAGTCTTCTTCACACGATCTGCAAAGACAAAAGGTGTGTCTTTAAAAGCTGTATTTTGGGTTTCAGGGGAGCTGTGTCAGTGGCTACCAAAGCAGCTGCCTAGCAGACAGGAGCATGCAAGAGGTGAAGCTCGAGGAGGGTGTTCCTAAGGCCCTGAGAGCAGCGTGGCAGTGCTCAGTCCTCTGAGAGCCCTGTGCTCCAATCCATCCTCCTTTGGGAGTTCAGGACCCATTTTCATGGTGTTCAGCATGAGAAAATTTGAATCCAGTTTCAGTAACAATTGTCAGTAGCTCCCAGAGCCTTAACAGTTCCCAGTAGAACAAAGTCATGCAGGCACAGCCCCGGCCCCTGGGGAGGCTTGGCTGGCTCAAAGCCCTGGTGGTGCCCAGAGCATCCTGGGGCTCAGGCTGTCCTGACAGCCACACAAAGCCCTGGCCATGTCCTCCTGCTCAGCTGGAAGCTGCATATCCAGGGCTTGGCATTCATGGCCTGAGGAGCCTTGGTGTGGATTCCCAGCTCAGACTGCTTGGGTTCTGTGCCCTGGGGTTCCCATCCCATTCCTATCCTGGAGAAATGATCTTTTTCAGATGTTTCCCCTTCAGTCTCAGCATACTACAGGTTAGTTTCTCAGTGCTCCCAAGAAATCAAAATTCCTTTTGTTGAGAAAGCAATGCTGCTCATAAAGGAATTGTTCCAGCACAGACCAGCTCTAGTGCAGCTCTGGCCTGCAAAAGATGAACTCCTTTAACTCCCCAGCATGGATGTGCCAAGAAGGAATTGTCTACCACTTCCTGTGCTGTCTCTCCTAACCCATCCCTGGGAGCCTGTCAGGGTGTGTCTTGCTGTGGGAGGATGCTGTGCTGGAGTGGGATGATCCCTTGTGTGAGGAGGAGACACAGCAGAGAGACCTTCCTGGACATTTCCATCTGCTCTTCCCTAAAGGAAAGCACCTGCTTAGTAATTCTGCCACCTTCTGGATTCTTGCCTACGTGGGAAGAGGGAAACAGTGCTCTGGATCCTACACCAGTAACTCTTCTGACTATGCATGCCAAAAAATATGCAATTTGCCCACTTTTTGCTTCAGTGGTCCCTGTGGGGTGGCCCTGCTTCCCCCACCCAGGAATGGACTGGGGATGTTTGAAGGTGCCTCAGCTTCTCTTATCACTCCTTGGTTTATGATGCAGCTGAGGAAAACTCTGTTTCTCCATCTGAGTGCTGCTGTTAGCAATGTTCCTTCTGCAGCCTCTTCCCTCCAATTTTACCAACTTCTGTTAGCTTTGCTCCTTTTTCTCCTGCACATGGAACGTGGCCTCTTCCACAGATTCACACATTCACCAGCACTTGGAGCTCCCTTATAGTGTTTTTCCCTGTGCTTTTTGTTTCTAGACGAAACCTTCTCATGTCTCCTTCAAAAGGGGCTTCCCATTGTTTCCTTCCCAGGTGAGTTACTTTTCCACTTCACTGTTTTACTCCTTAAGGCTCAATAGTGCCTGCCTTTCCCATCTTGGAATAAATGCTTTTCACCTCTATGGCTCCAAAGCATCCATGGGATGCTTTTCCACAAGATTAGTACTACAGACAATCCTCTCCTTTCCTTCCAGGCCTCTTTTAGGACTTCACAGTCCTGTAAAAACAAATACAGGATCGTGTAGGTTAAACACCCATTCCTCAAGACTCAGCTCTAGCTTGTGCAGAGGAGGCAAATTACCCCAGGGAATTCTTTGTTCTCCCTTCTGGCAAACACACATTTTGGCTCTGGGTGGCTCAGGGGTGTGCTTCTTCCCCCTTCCCCTCCTTACTCTGCTGGGCTCGTGGAAAGGAGCAGCTGAGCCACTGGATAACTCGAGGGAGATGAGGAGGATGGTCTGAGCTGCCTAAACCAGCACCACCCGATCCTGTGCCTCTGGCATGCTCTGCACTGTGCCCTGGCTCCTTGTTGCTCAGGGGAAGGGAATGTTTTCCTATGAGCAGCTGGTATTTCCCATCCCATGGACAAGGACTTCTTTCCATGGAGGCAGCTGTGGTTTCTGAAACAGTGAGCAAAGCTGTGCCCACTGCAGCCCCAGCCTGGCCTGCAGGAAGGGCTGGCTGCAGAGCCAGGGCTTATCTCTGCACCAAGGGCTAGTGCTGGGCAGCCCCAGCCCCTGGTGCTCCTCAGAGAAGTGTGTGTGTGGTCACCAGGAACAGGCTCTCCATTAATCTCACGAAGAACACAGAGCAGAGCAGTGCTCAGCTCAGCTTCCAGTGAAACACGGGCAAGACAGCCCCTTCCTCCTGTTTTGGGACAGCCTTGGAGTCACTCAGAGTGTCACTGCCTGCATGAGATTCCCCTGCAGGAACAGTGCTCTGTCCTGGCCACGCCTGCAGACAGACAAACAGACAGAAACAAACCTCCTTCCAGAGGGGCAGGGGCAGGGCTGATCACACGTGGGATCTCACAGTGTGGGACACAACTACTAAATCATCTGCAGTTGCTGAATGATGGTTGTTTTCAAATGTGTTAATAAGACAAAGATCAGATTTCATGTTCTGCCAGCAAACTTAGCCAAAAATCTTCCAGTTTCTCAGAGAGCTCATGAATTGTCTTGGTTTTGTCCCCGCTCCCTGTTTCTGTCACCCTCAAAGGACAGCACAAAGAATGGATGTGTGAAAACTCAATGGCTGTTTCTGGCAAATTTGTCTGGGCATCCAGCTCTTTGTTTTTCCTTCTCCCTTCCTTTTTCCCTGCGTGGTCTGTTGCTATGCTCCACAAATGAGATCTAATCCTGCTGCCATGACTACAGAGCTTTTCAGGGGCTCTTAAAGGCAAGCAGCAAGGTTCTGCCATGCTCCTTACAGGAAGACTCAGCGCTGCCTCACACAACCCTCACAGACCTGACATCACCTGCTGCTTTTCCTCTGGGTTTGGGGAGTCTGGGCAGTGAGTCGTGGTCCTGCAGAGCTGTACTGGCAGCCTCCTGTTCCCTTTCTGTGCTGAGGACACAGGTGTTGCAAAGCAGTGCAGGGAATACAGCAATGCCATCTTCCATCCTGTCTTACCTCATCTTCCATTGTGAAGCCACAGAAAGGCAGGGCAGCTCAGAGGGGATGAGGGAACAGCCCGCTGCCGTTTGGATTCACATCACAGGCAGAGGGGGAAACAGCTCTCAATAGCTTTGCAAATCTCTGTGGCTAATTAGTAGGTGCTACTGTTATCCCAAGCGATTCCCAGTGTGGGAAGTTTTGAGAATGATGCAATCTTCTCAGTGCTCTCACAGCTCCCCAAGGACTGCTCAGGAATGGATGCAATCCTGAATCATGCAACCCTAACATGGGGGAGCGTTCTCTGGAGGTGTGTTACATAAATCTGGAGACTTACAAATACTCTCAAGATACCAGCACAGACACAACCCTAAGAGATGATTATACTGAGTCTCCATACATCTGCAGGAAGCCCGTGCACACAGAGAGGCTCAGCAGCAACTGTTCTGCATAAATTCACTGACTAAACATAGCTGGTGTGTCTGTCCAGAATTTTACAGAAGGCAGAAAAATAAGTGTAGGCATTGCAGAACCCAAGTGTACTAAAGAAAAAGTCTCAATAAACTTAGTAAATGAATAACAATGTTGAAATACAGCTTATGAAGAGCACGGACTAACAGGCATGAAGTTTGGCAGAAAGGAACACGATTTGCCTAAAGAAAGGTAGGTGTAATAAATGCAACAGAACTACAGCTGCTCATCTGTGACAGTGGGACATGGCCAACACGTGGCCAAGACCAGCAAAAGGTACATTTTTCTGTACAGTTCCCCCAAGAAAAAGGCTCTGCCCCTTCTCCCAGCCCCGCGGGGACAGTGGGGCATGTCCTGCTCACCCCTCCTGCAGCGGCTCCGTCCCGGACTCCTCGGCCACCAGGATCTCGTACTCCTCGGCCGCGTACCTGTCCCAGTCGGAGGGCTCGGGGCCATCACTGTCCACGTCCTGCAGAGACCACACTGTCAGGGACACCTGCCCACCCCCTCCACACACAGGCACTGCAGCAGTGCCAGGAGCAGGGAGCAACCGTGCAGAAACAGCCCCTCAAAAACCGCCTTCACTGAGACATCCGCGATGAGCTCACAGTATTTTAACATCAGCACAGAAAGGACTATGCAAAAACACCTCCTGGAGTCTATAAAGTTCAGCATGTGACCTGAGCTGCCAGCAAACTGCATCTGCTTCATTTCAGAGGGGCAATAACCACCCACCTGCCTCGCTCTGGCCCAGCACACCCCGTTCTGTGTACTTTGTAAGTGGCTGAAGAACTTGGGGGTTTAAAACATGTTTATTAAATGTTAATTGTAACTGATCTTTAGGGGGACTCCTCACTGTTTGCTAAGTTTGGGCAGGTTTGAGAGAGGATTACAGGATAACATCCCTATAAACATTTGGCCCTCTGCCATTTACTGTAAGTTATCCCCCAGCCCCACTTGACTGCTCTTATGGTGATCCAGTTTAAACAAACAAACAAACAAACAAACAGGGTGGTTCTGGCTTGGGATAGATTTCAGCCTTGAGTCACCCAACCACAGAGTTTCTCTTGGAGATTATGTGGGAACAGCTGTGAGGGAGCCAGAGTTGGTTTTGGCATCCCCTCCACTTTACTGTACTTTGAGCAGATAAGAGGCTTCTGCGAGATGCTCAGTAAGCTGCAGTCACATCTGGCTTCCCTGGCTATGCAAGAAACGAGGCCCTTCACACCAACAGCTGGCATAACCCAAGTCTCTGAGCATGCCACACCTCGTGGTGAGAGCAACTGTGAAATCCCAAAGCCACACTCTCCTGCTGTATTTTCTCTGCCTGATGAAGGACAGTGCAGCCAGGCTGACAAGCAGACACAATCTGTGACATCCAAACCTTGCACCTGGGCTGAGCCCCCTCTTTCAGCCTCCAGTCTCACACTGCACTGCCAGTGCTGGTGTCACAGGATCAGTGATGGCAACCACATCATGGAGCAGCAGCACAGCTCGTGTGGGAAGAGCTGCAGTCCCAGCTCTGCTCACACCAGGATTTGCCATGGGGTCACATCGGGGGGCTCAAGGCTTTGTCCACCACAGCTTGAAAACCTCCAAGAACAGAAGCTGCACAACCTCCCTGAGCAACCTGTTCCAGCGTTTGACTGGTCTACTTCTGAAATAATTCTTCCCATATTCAGTTGGATTTTCCCTGCATCCAGGAGCACTCCAAGGATGGCTTTGAGAACGCTTGTATCTAGGAATAAAGGTGATTTATACCTTTTGCATCGCAAAGGGATCCCTCTGTTCATTGTCCAGGTATTTCTCCAAATTGAAGAAGGTGTTGTAGAACACATGAGCCATCCTGCACCTCTTCAGGTCTCGCAGGGTTACTCTTCCTACAGAAAAAACCAACATGATTGTGCTACTGAACTCTTACTTAGTGGCAGACTGGACCTTGTCAGTCTCAGTTTTAATCATAACACCAGTAAGTTTCAATATGGCAAAATTTCTTCCCAACTCAGTCAAGAATTTTAACATTATTCAACAAATGGGTGTGTTTATTAGGCCTGAATCTCACATACATACGGAGGTCTCTGATATTCACATCACATGAAAGAATGTGGACAAGAATGGTCCAGTTTCATAATTTAGACTGTCAGCACATCCCACAGCTGGAATACACAAGACATGTCACTCCAGTTCCAGCAAGTTAATGCACAAGGTCTCTTAGAATTTCAAGCCTCCTGGTGGCACAATAGGCCCTGCTGAGCCTGTGACCTTGTGCAGTGATTTCAGCCCTGTGGCTCTAACACAGGGCTGCACCTCCAGACAGGTCACACAGTGACATCCCCTGCCCAGGTCACCACTGACCACAGAGGAGCAAAACTCTGCTCCGGCAGGACTTACCTTCCCTCTCTGGCTTCACAAGGTCCAGCATCTGGCACAGCAGGTCCTGGAAGGGCAGTGGCTCTATGCCCATCACCTCCATGCGCTCACACTGCTCCTCGTAGAAATACTCCAGCTCATACATGGAGAGCACCCCGTCCCCATCCAGGTCCATGCAGCGGAACCAGTACTCGATGCTGGAAAGGGACAGGGCCAGGAGAGCTCAGCACTGCACCAGCAAGTCCACACAGCACAGACTGCAGCAGTGCACTCCCCTCCTCGATCCCCCGGGGCTCCTCTGCCCAAAGGCTGGCACAAACCAGGGATGAAAACACCCTCTGGGAAGGGCCAGGGCACAGGCCAACACCCAAAGCATGTCCTCTTGGCCCCTCAGGTGGTTTGTGAGCAGCACTGCCCTGCTCATGGCCTGTTTCAGCTGGCACCTCTAACAGTGTCCATGGTGCTGCAGCCTGAGGAGCTCATGCAGGTCAGGGTGTCCCTGTCCAACCCAGCAGCAAGAGTTGGCCAAGTCCAGCCAAGAGTGAACCCAGGACACTGCGGGGACCCTGGTGAGGGATGAGGCAGGCATAGCATGCACCTTTCCTCTGCTGCTTTAGACAGAAGGCAGTGCTCCCAGGCAGCTACACCCTGCATCCTCCCCACCTCTGTATGCTCCACCCTGCACTACTGAATTCCTCTCACTGTTTTTCAGAAGATTCCTTGTGCTGATGATCACAGGCAGGTGTGGATCAGCTCTGGACAGTCTCCCACTGGCTGTACAAACCAGGCCACGGGCAGGCACCCCAAACCCCTTCCTGCACACCTGGTACATGTGTGAAGGGAACGTGCCCTCACCTTTACCAGCACCTCAGGGGGCTGTGCCCAGGCCAGCATTTCATGGCCTGGGGAACCAAAGGCACTCATGACTACCAAGACATTAAACATGACAACAAAAATCTGTTTCTACACAACTTCTCTTGAAGAAAGGCAAATGGTTTGACCAAAAGTGGACCATAAGTCACTTTCCTCCTAATGGAACCCAAGCTGCCGTCTCCTGTAGAAAGTGATAGTGCACAGAAGTTTCTGTATCTTCTGTGCTCAACTCAGTACTTTCACTAGGACCCAGAAATCAGTCAGACCTGGTAGCACTCCTTTTGTCTTCCTCCGAAATCAGGAGCCACACAAAATCAGCGTAACTCATGCGGCCTTCCTTCTGAACCTCAGTGCCTCTGCAAGACACAGCAGGGAAAAAAGTTACAAATCACCAGGCTCTGAAACACTCAGAATGTCAGCAAACATATTTTCCAGATCATTGGTGAGAGAAAATGGGGCATCATCACCCATTCACCCTGCACCCTCCAGCACCAGGCACAGCATTTGCTGTCACTGCAGAGCTGAGGCTCATCTGCCACATCCTCTGCACAGCAAGGGCTGGGCTCCTTCACTTCCCAGAGGCTTCAGAGCAGTGCCCTCCAGCCATCCCTGTGCCACATCCCCCAGCTGTGCCCACTTATCCCTACTGCATTTTGTAATTTGTCTCACTCCATTTTCAGGCAGCTCCAACTGGAGCACCCTATTGGAAACCATTCTGATCACTTGGGGTTTCTGAGAGTAACTTGAGAGTAATTTCTAAGAAGCCTGACAGGAATTTGCTTCCCTTCCACCCCCAGCCAGTGTGGTATCCTCACCTCACCACAGCACCGCTGAATATTCGCTCAATAATCCTGTTTGATAAAGCTGGAAACAAAGAAAACATGGAGAAAATGAAGCCACAGGTCACAGGAATAACTGCAATCAGTTGTTCATGCTGACTGTACACAAAGCCATTTCCCATTGCTAAAACACTCTGCCCATGCTGCCTGTTTGACCTTTCTCTGTTCAGCAGCATTTTATAAAAACCAAGGGTCATTTTCCCAGTGTGTATGCCTCTGTATCTTCCCAAAGACCACACTGTCCCACAAGGATGGCAACTGTTGACTGGATTCTTGGACATGGGCAGTGTTACTCCTGCCTTGCTGCAGTAGGATTGGTCACATCAGCAAACCCTACTCATTCAGTGGGTATTGAAATAGCAGTCAACTATCCAGCCAAAGTGACACATCAACCTGCTACAAACACTTCTCAGCAGAGCACAGGCTGGGCCAGCCCTCAAGCCTCCTGTGCAACAAATGCTCCATTCCACACTCCAGGCTCCCAGCAGGGCCAAGGCTCCCATTTCACCTATCCCAAGGGAGGCCCTTCTCCATCCTCACCCCACCCAGCCCTACGACCAACACTCCTGACCCCTAGGACTGCCACACTCACCCAGAACCCCCATGCCCTTCCTGTAAACACCTGCACTTGGAACAGGTGGGCTTTTCAGCCCTTTGTGGATTTGTATTCCATTAATTTATCCATGGCCCTCAAACCTTTGAAAACTCACAGCACCTGCTCAGCTTGTGGAACTCAAGAGACGTTCTCCCGAGTGACCCTGCAAGCTGAAATTCCCCAAACTTCTCTGGACTTTGGGATTTCTCTCACTGCACTTCAGCAACCTTGGAAGTTCACATGGGCTTGTCCTTTCAGTCCCTACTTCCAAGTTCCTGTGAAACCCTCAGTAAATAATAAGCAAGTTTCAGGACACCATTTCAGCTTGTCCCTCTGGCAGTGACCTACATGTGAACAGAAGCTCCATCTGTAGCTACTCATGCACAAAACAGTGTGTCCTGAAGTCCTCTGTGTCTAAGTCCCTGCAAATTCCTCTCTAAATCAGCATTTACTTAGGGGATGGATGGTTCCATCGAAACTTTTCCTTTGAGGCATCAAATTGACCACATTAAAGGCAGGCTTTACTCTTGTATTCTCAGCAATGCCCCTGGTCCCACCACAGCCTGCAGGCATCATACCTTGGTCACTGTACCGAGCCAGGTCCTTCTGGCTGATGTAAAGGTCATGGTCAGTGTCCAGCTCCCAGAATTTACAGTATATAACATAGAAGTGCTCGTAGGAGAAATAGTCTGTGATCTGGTTTATGTCGTCCTCTTCTTCCAAGAGAGCAAGGGTCTACAAGGGTACCAACAGAGTGGGAAGTGAGACCTGGAGAAGAGGCAGCTCAGCAGCTGAAGCTGAGGAAGGCAGGCAGAAGCTGGATGAACACAGCTCTGAGAACCAGCCCGAAAAACAGCCTTTCCAACCCAAAACACAGCCTTTGTCCCCAGGGGATCCTGTTGCTGTGCTCCTGAAGAGGCACCTCCCGAGCACCTGGCGTGGCTGTGCTGCCAGCACAGGCGAGCACAGCAGCCCTGCCACTCCACTGCCACTGCTCTGGGCCCAGTGAGGGCTGGGGCAGAGGCACACGAAGCCCAGCAGCCGTGGGACACTCCAGACCTGCCCAGAGACTCCACTTACAGCAGCGAGTGCTGCATGGGAACAGCCCTGCACGGGAACTGACACATCTGCACACATCACACATCCCAGCCTGGCTCCAAAGGGCAAAGCCAAGCCTTGCTCCAGACTCAGGCCTGGACTGGGGAAGGCGGGACGGCAAACAGATCAACCCAATCATGCTGATTAATTTTTTGCTGTCGCTGGCAGGAATTATTCTGGTAACTGGGAGCTTTAGACAGATTTCCATCCATAATGCCTGCTAACATGTCTTATTAGAACACATTTAGTGACAATGTCTGTGTTTCATTCCCACTTCACACCTTCCTCTGTCCTTCCCAGTGACAGAAGGCTATTCCATGTTTGGCAGTGTCACCCCTCTGCCTGTCTTCCTCCTGGTGCTGAGGCCACAGAACACCAGAGAGCCTTTTCAGTCCAATAAATGATGCTCCAGTGAGCTCCAGGTCTGGGCTCCCCTGCCCTCACAGCCTCTCAGAGGGGAGGTGAAACTCCCTGAGAGCCATCCCCGGGAACTGTCTCTCCAAGCAGGCAGGCCCCGTGGCCCTTCCACCCATAACCATAAAAACAGGTGCTGTGCTATGTGCTGGCACTGATGTTTCAGCATCAACTTCCAGTCACCTCCATGGCCAAAGAATCCCAACAGAACTCTCACATCCTGCTACGCACCAGGTTCAGTGTCAGGGCCAACAGGAAGGCACTGCCAGACCTGCACCGTTCTGATGGGCTGACACTCAAACCCAAAGAGCTCTGATGAATCACTCACCAGCCTCTTCAGACTCTTCATGGATCTTTCCTTTTCTTTGCAGATGATAATCACTTGGGGAGATTTTGCAATAAATATATTTTTCTTTTATAGCTCATGTTCAAATATACCATTTACACATGCAGCAAAGAGCTGCCCATGTGAAATTATGGTCCCAGGCATGAATTTCCCTGCTGCAGGAAATGAAAGGCAGAGTAGATATGGAAGGAGAGAAAGGGAGAGTGCACAAACGGAGAAAATGAGTGAATGAAGATCAAGGATAAGCTGGGAAGATTTATCTGTAGCAGAGATTAGGGAGGCACTGGGATCACAGGGCTTGGACTGGCACGAGCCTGCCCAAAGGAGCACTCATTTCTTCATCAGCTGATGGGGTCAGTGAGGCACACGAGGTCTGAGAGGAGGAGGAGTGTGAATTCATGCTCAAGGGGCTTGAGGACGGCAGCACCCTACATCAACCAGCAGGCAGGAAGGAAGTCTCACTGTCTTAGCCAAGTCCTTCATCCTTCAGCATAAAGACCTTGTGGCTCTTTTAGTTGGGCTGGACTTGAGCAGCCTTGGACAGGTTTAGCCTGGTCCTCTTTTGGATAAACCACACGCAGAGGACAGTGATCCAAATGGTGACAGAAGGATGCACAGCAGGGATTGAACAGGAACTCTGCTCTTTGTTGTCCTGTGGGCTCAGCTCCGGGGTGATGGCAGAGCAGGACCCGCCTGCCCAGCTGTCAGGGGCTGGGCCCGGCCGGGAGGCACGAACTGTCCTGCCCCCTGGCACTGCAGCAGCTCCTCTCGGCTGCCCCCGAGCCACCCCACGTGGGTGTCCTGCTGTCCTTCCTGCCTGGCCAGACCAGGAGTTGGGAGCCAGGCTGCTCCATGGAGCTCCAGAGCTGGTGCTGGGCACCCCCTGAGCTCCTCCACTGCAGTCCCTGCTGCTCTCAGCCCAGCTCAGCCCAGCCACAGCTCCTCCACCAGCCCCAGTGCTTGGCCCATCCCGCTCCAGGCCCAGCTCCCTCCCCTCCCAGCCCAGCAACAAGGGACTGTGCCTTCTAGGCCTTGTCCAGACAAACCCACGTACTTGCAGGAAGTTGCTTTTCCTCAGCTCTGGCAGAGTGATCTTCCCAGACCAGGAGCGGTTCACAGTGTAGAATATTCTCTGTATAACCTGCAACACACGAACAGTGCCCTTGAAATCAGCTCCTGAAACACCAGCTGGGAATTGAAACACAGGAACTTTGTTTATTCACTCAGCCTTTGGACACTGCTGAAAAACTGGTGATCTTTTTTATAGGAGCCACTATCCTTAATTCATTACACAGCCTCAAAGTAACATTTGCTTTTGAAGTAGTATTGCCCATTTCACTCTGCACACATTTTCACTGCTCTTAATTCACCTTCTGGGACATGCAGATGAATTATTTATGTCAGAAACATGTTCAGAGCACTGATGACTCACTTTGAAACAGTTTTTCAGTTTTCAGGGGCTGCAGCTTGCATGGATCTCAGGTGAAATAGGGTTCTAGGTTCACATACCAGGGAAAAAGGAAGTCAGGACTTCTCATTCCTGACTCTCGCAGAGGAAGCAGGAGGTGTAAATGAAAGGCACGGTTGATGTCTGACCTGTTGTGCCCATAACAAAGCCTCACCTTCCAGGGGCTCCCTGAAAGTGAGCAACAGAGATAATCTGTGTGCATTTATCCCGGGGAGGTGTAAACCTCCTTTGTCTCCTCTCCCGGTGTGCCTCTGGGGAAAGGGAGTGAAAACCACGGGGGATGCACAGACTCCTGAGAGCCCACGAGGGTACCAGACCCAGCACCCCCCTGAGCACCTCAAAACCTGAGCCCTTCCTAATCTGCGTCTTGCCAGCTTTTCAAGGAGGGAAAACACCAATGCTGATCAAGCACATACAAGAATAGACCTACAGGGCCAAGAAGAACAAACAAACATCCCAGCACCAGAAAGGGGAAGCAGAACTACCTGCCTATCAGCACTGAAATCTGTGGAAGGTAATTCTTGTTGACCAAACCCAATACAAACCTTTGATGTCTCTTGACATGTTGAACATTACCCTAAAATTTTGCCAAACTTCAGTGCATATTATTCCAACACAAAATTTAACTTTACAGAACTAGTTTCAAGTGGGCAACCACCGCTGGAGGGCCATGCTTGGACTGGTCACACGAGTGCTGCTTCTTAGTCCAGAACAGACCTGGAACCAAGTATGAGATTCCCCCCACAGCCTGCTTTGGGGTACAGAGATCAGTGAGACAGTAAAGGCTGGTGGCACACACAACTTTGAGAGCAGCAAGAATGATCTGAGGACTATAAATGTGCCCTGAGGAGAGAGAAGTAATAGACCCCAACTCAGCTGAACATGACACCTACGGGCAACAGTGCAGGCCCTCCATCACTCCAGCCCTCAAAGGTGCAAGTCCCTCTAAGCTGGGTGTCAATTCAAGTAAAAACAAACAAAAATAGACCTATCCCAATTGGCAGCCACTGAGCAATGTTCTCTGGCCTGTGTTAGAGGTCAGACTAGGCAATCACAATGATCTTTTCTGGTCTTAAGCGCAATGAAGAAGCCGTTTGTTCCTTTAATGCCTCTGGCAGCCACTGCCATTCTGGACTCTATTTTTGGACTTTGTTTGGCTTTTGCTTCCCAATCGCACAAGAGCTCAGAGACTGGAGCGGGTCTCAACTCATCCATAACCCATTATCACACCTGACAACTCGGCACCAACTCTCAAAGATACAGCCTGTTCACACCATTCCAAGGACTCAGAAATAGCAACCCCAAGAACCACAGAAAGGACCCCTTACCAGCAATTCTCTTGCTCTGCCTGCAGGGTAATAAAAGACAACAATTTCCATTTGTGACACATGGGAAACTGTTCATCAGACCACTCAGATAAAGATGTTTCACCTGCTCCCTCCTCACCTAGCTGTAAAAACAAGGCATTCAGAGGTAAAACGGGATCCCTTTCCATCTCTTTTACCATGTCCAGTCACTCAGTGCAGGCTTTCTTATTCAACTAATGGTTCAGTTGCAAGGGGTAGTCCACAGTACATATATCAGTATAAAATGTCAATACTTCTCTTTTTTTTCCCCAGGCTGTCATAAAAAGAATTTTGAAAACAATCCAGCCCGTAACCAGCCCACCTGACATGATTTGCAGTATTTAAGGCACATCTGTCACTTATGTCTTATTGAAAGCCATAACTAGCTTCGTTTTTCCCAGTGTGGAAGATGGTTTAGTCTGAATTCACTGCATAATCACAGACTCCCAGAATATCCTGAGTGGGAAGGGACCACCAGAATCATCAAGTCCAACTCCTGATAAGCCTTTGGAAGGAAGATCCCCTTCCTATTTGCTCATTATCTTCAAGTCATCAACCTCCAGGACCCAAACCATTGATGGATGAGTTCCAGACCTTTCCCCTCTCTTCCACAGAAGAACACAAGCAATACCACTTTTCGAAAGTCCACACAGCTTTATTAACCCCCATCTCCACCCTCCCCTTACACATTCACATCAGTAATACTGCATACACTGGAGCATTTTTCCACAGGCACTCTATTTTAAGCTGGTTTTAACTGAGTTTCCCAATATGCAGTGCTAACTCCAAGCCTGGTTTGAATGTTCTGGTAGAAGTCACACTTTAAAGCTTTACAACAAATGCCACATGTTATTCTGCATTATCTTCACCAGCTACAGGAGTCTCTCTGTGGAAACAAACACAACTAGTTTAGCAATACAAAGGCTCACAGATGGGATACAGATAAAATTCCAGGCTGGGGAGCCCAAAAGGCACCTTTAAAAGGTGCTGGGGTGGCAGTGAGAGTTGAAAGGTGCATACACATCTTACCCATCCTAGACCATGAGCTTGATCTCAACCAAGTGACACAGTACCCAGCAATTAACACAAAGCCGTGTCTCCTTACAGGCCTCATCTGTAACACAAAAATAACCTGTAATTCTGGCACTGGCAGCAAAGACAGCATTCTGTCACTGTAAGTAGGAATAAGGCACTCTACCTTGAAGCAATCAAAATGATCCAAGTAGTCTCAAAATCCAAGGGCAAAGCTGTTTCCTTCATTACCTCCCGGTGGAAACACTGGATTTGGTAACATTAAAGACAGAAGTGCCAGATTGCCTGTGAAAGGAGAGGTGAGAAATACGACCTCCCACTGCTGCAGAGGGCCAAGTGCTGTCACTGCAGACGGGCAGAGCCTGCCCTGCCAGCCTGCCCGGCTCTCCTGACTCTGCTGCAGCCAGGCAGGGGCTGGCTGTGGGCACAGGCACCCAGAGCAGCCCTGTCCTGCCAGCACGAGGAAGCTTTCCTGCTGTACAGCCCTCTCCTTGGCCACGGGCACCACCTCCCCTGGCTGCCTGTCCCAGCAGTGCAGGGAAGGGGGTCTGAGGGCTCTGACTGCAGCAGGAGAGCAGGTGGGACACACAGGATCAGGCAGCACAGAGCAGCCCCACATACTCTCAAGGGCCTGGGTCTGTGACTGCTTGATGGTGGTGATGGAGGGCATGCCCAGGCACCAGGGAGGCTGGGGAAAAGGAGAGAGGAAGGAAAAGGTGCTGCCCTTCAGTAGGAGCCTGCACTTCAGTTTTCTCAAAGTGGAACCTCAGCTCCACACAGCTGGTCTCAGACCACAACCAGTGAGGTCCAGAAAGTGCAGTGAGGGTGACCATGTGGTGATTACTCTACAAAGACACTTGTTTCTTGCCTGAAGAACAGGAACAGTGTGTGACTCAAGAGGAACCCCCTGAGGGCAGAGGCATGGAGCTGCCTTTGTCAGCACCCAGCTGGCAGCACGAGAACAGCCACATATGACAGGGTATGTTGGTATTGCAGTCAGAAACCAACAGTGTGACCTCCAGCCTTTCAGCTCTCAGCCCTCTGTGCACCTTAAACACCAAACCCCAGCACACACGTGCCACAGGCACTGTGCACACTCACCCGTTCCTGTGCCTCCCTCGCTCCCTGGCCATTCCTCTGCCTGTTCTGGACGGTCTCTGTGCTCACTGTCCCTGCTGTCTTGCTCCATAGGGAGCATTTGATTATACACTGATGTTCACTGTCATGTTCAAGTGCATCTAAAACACTTAGAATTGATTCCCATTATACATTTCATAAAACATCAGTGTGACAGCTCGGGGTTTGCCCACAGAAACAGTGTCTTTCTGCCACCTGCTCCTGACAGGAAGGGCCCCAGCCTGCATGTGCCAGTGACCTCCCAGCTGCCATGTGTGGTGCAGCTGGTCCCCAGCAGGCCCTGGCAAGCAAACAGCAGGAACTTTCACCCCTGAGCCCTGTTGGGATGCAGCTCCCACCAGGTCTGCCATTATTTGAATTTGTTACTGCTGCAGAGACAAAACATCTCAGCATTTATACCTTTTATGCAGGTTCACACCCATCATGAGACAAACCTAAAGAGAGCCCAAGCTTAGCGAGGTGAAGCAGCAGCCTAACTGTTGACTGCAGCCTTGGAACAAAGCTACGGAACAAACCCCAGCAACAAGCAGCAGGCACAAAAGCTGGGAGACACAGAAAACCAAGACAGCTTTCTGGCAAGAGGAGAGTTGGACAGTAGGTCCCTGTGAGCAGTGGCTGCTTTGTACCAGGAACAATCCCAGATTCTCCATGCCCAAGTGACAGGAACCTTCCAACAGGCAGCCTTCCATGTCTCAGCAGCCCAGCACAACCCGGGGTGACTTAGCAGTTCTCAAAGACCAAAGAACCTCTTTTCTATTCATCAGGACAAAAAGAATGTTTTTATAGATTTGCTTAAGACCAGAAAGAATCATTATTACCCTTCTCAAGAACCCCTTGCACACACAGGCAGATTTGTTACTCCTTTGGAAGCACTTCTTAAAATACCTCATTGCCAGTAATATTAAAACCACCTATTTTTTAAATAAGGGAAGGGTTTGCTGATGGGAGCAGGGATTGATCCCAGAGGAGGGCTGGCCCAGTGGCATCCCAGGGGATCAAGGCAGGCAGCCTACCGTGGTGATGTAGCGGGAGTGGAACTCCGGGGCATCCTTCAGGAACGTCAGGCCAGGGTGTGTTTCCACCACATCCTGCAAGAGGGAAGGGAACGGAATGAAACAGATTTTCTTCTCCTTTTAATGCTGAGAAGTTACTGGGTTTTACAAACCAGTAGTTTTGCTTACTCTTGAAACTGCATTTGCAGCATTAACAATAAAACCGAAATGGGATCTTTTAATCTCTAAGAGAACCTTCTAGAATGACAAGTATAATACATTTTTCTGGGCAATACGCACCTGTTGGGCCATTTTGATTTACTTAAGGACAGAAAAACAAAGGAAGAGAGTTAGTGAGTAGATGAAAACTTGTTTTCATTGAACGAGACAAAAATTAGTCGACCATGCAACTACCTCCTCTCCAAGTTCCCTTTTTTCCAACATTCACTGAAAGTATTAACATTTGTTAGAGCTACATCTCAGAAATACACATTCCTTGAGAAAGTCACATTTTATGTCCTCCACAGCAGTGACAGCTCGGTGAGCCTCAGAATGCTTTTCCAAAATCTACCTGAAAATCTCTGCCTGTGGAGATGCCTCTTTCTCAAGGTAAGTGAAACACTGGCTCACAATGCCAAATGTGCACGATCAGACACGTGGAGAAACTGCCCCGATCCTGAATGAGTCAGTTCAGATCCTGGATGAACCAGGAATTTCCTGCGTAATTTCCACAGGTCTGACTCCTCCGGCCTTTAAGCGTATTCCAAGTCTTGCTTTGCCTGTTCCATGCCATGGTGCCCTCAGGGGTGTGATGGGAGCAGATTCTGGGCAGTGAAACGCCATGCCTGATGTGATGGTGTAACTGTGCTTGTCTCTGACTGACAAACAGGGTTGGACAGGCCCCGGATTGCACCAGGAGCTCAAAAGCAGAGCTGCAATCCCTCAGGAGAGGCAGCGTGCCCAGTGGGGAAGAGATGACGAGGAACACGACAGAGTTTACCCATCACACCCCCAGTTTTGTCTGAGAGACAGAAACATGCAGTGCAGACACAGGGTCTCTCCCCAAAGCAGCATCTCCACACAGGGCAACACAGTACAAGGAACGCATGGATATGTGAAAAGATCAGAAAAAGCAGCAGCAGATAGATCTGATTTATAGAAAAACTATAAAGAAGCCCAAAAGCTATCCAGAGCCTGCCTAAATAATTAAAAAATGATACTGCTAAAAATATCTCATGCATGAAAGGGAAAGAAAGAAACTAAATCAGGATGCACAGATTTAGCCTGAATATTAGGAAAAAAACCAAGCAGTGAGACTTGTGCACCAGCAAGTTCAGAGGCATATACAGAACAATGGAACTGCAGGAATTTGGCCAAGATTTCTATATGATACTGCATCTGGTAGCCTTGCTAGACAGATTCAATTATAACTGTCCTGCCAAACAACTTTTACAACTTTTCTAATATGCTTCTATGTTGTGCTTGAGTATCAACAGCACCAGGCATTTCCCCAAGACCCACACAAAGAAGTGGGGCAGATATCAGTCTGGTTACCATGAATATGAATCCTAACAAGAGATAAGGAACTATGCAAAGCTTTGACAATCCCTCTGCAAGATCTGCAGCTGGTTGGCACTGAAGCAGAGCAGCCCACCCGAAATGCTTCTTTCTTTTTCCCTCCAAAATGACCCCCCCCCCCAGGTGCTGTTCAAACCACAGGTGTGCTTGACCCCCGTACACAAAGCCATGGGAAGGAGGAGGCTGCAAACCGAGCCCGGCTGCGCCCCCGCCCCGTCCCTGCCGAGCCGTACCTGGAGCAGCGGGATGAAGTCCTCCTGCTGGAGGTAGTCACAGCCAGGCTTGGCCAGCAGGGATGTGAACCTGGCAGCGTCGTCGTGGCAGTTCCGCAGGACTCTGCGAGAGAGGCCAGGAGTCACCCGGGCACCTGCAGCTCCCACCCAGGCTCAGGAGGTGCCCCCGTGCCCAGGCAATGCCTCCACTTGGGGTTATGCAGGAGTGGAGCCCACACTACCAGCACCTCCCTCACCTCCTCCAGCAGCACCAAGGCACCCAGTGGAAGGTTTTGCACATTAACATTGCTGGGGTAAACCAGGTTTCTTACTGAAGGCTGTTCTTACTTGGATTCCACCACTGCTGAGTAAGTAAGCTGACTTCTCCAAAGGCTGCACACTCACTGATCTCACTTGGAGTCACCAGGACCAGCCTCCTGGGATGCCACAAGACACCCTCTCCAACACAGCCCTTTACTCGGGTCAGTATTAGAGGATACTGCCAAACTGCAGTGACTCAATATTCACCCAGCAAAGTCAGTGCTCAGAGGACAAGGGGCATCCCCTGCCACTTGTGGCTGCTGTGCTCTGCAGTCATGGGGAGCAGCCCAGGGCAAGCATTAGGATCAGTATTCAGAGCAGCCTGTGAGCCCAGTCCCTGGGCTGACACTGCATCTGACACAGCAGCTCTTGGCTCTGCCTTCTTCTAATGCAACACACTATGCTGGTCAAAGGCATCACAGTCACTTGATTCACTCCCAACAGAAAAACTCATGAAAAGAGCAATGCCATGACGTTCACCAAACACTGGTAACAGAAGAGAACATTTGGGTATATCAAACACTAAGTTGTTCACATAGTATAAGGGAAACAGTAAAGTACTCAGAAAGTTACCCTGTTTTCTTTAATAACTGTGAAAATACAAATGCACTGTTAATTAAGTACTATGAGCAATTATTCACCCCCTCCCTCTCCTGCAAGTGTATGAACATAGCACTGAACTGCCTGTAGTTCTCCTGCAGAGATCACACTGGAACTTATTTCCTGCTAATTCTGGCCTCCTCACTCTATGAAAAGTAGTCCTTACAAAAAAAAAAAGGCTCTTTTTAAATAAGCAAAAGACGACCAGATTTAGCAATCCCTTGGCTATACATTCATATAATGGTAACTGTCAATTACCAGATACATTCTAAATTAGCTGCAGAAAAATGTGCTAATGTTTTAGCTTAAAAAAATCTGGCACAGAGAGAAGAATCCCAAGGCCATGTTTTAGCCACAAATTAAGAGATGTGACATTCAGGAGTATTTTATACTCAGTAAATCCCATAGACTTGACAAGATCAGTGAGCGTGTGGCATTTTGAAAGCCAGGTGACCTCTTAGGATGCTTGAAAACAGGTTCCAGCAACTGAAGATACCTGTTTGAAAGTCACACCTGTGTTCACAGAGCTGCAGTCTGACTGTACCAGAACACTACATTTCTGTCTTCTTCATGTTTCCAGCAAAGATTTTGTAATGAAGAAGGGGAAAAAAGTTTTTCTGAAAAGAGCAATTAAAGTGAGAAAAGCATACAGAGCTTGGCTTGGAAATGTGATGGCTAAAAGGATACAGAAGAGGGACATGACCACAGTCTGCAAATATCTGAAGGATGTGAAAATCAGAGGAGTGAAAATATGTGGTATCATACATGAGGGATTAATTAGGAGTAATTGGAGGAACCTAAAGAAGGAAAATACATTTTCTGTGTCAAGACAAACTCAGTGCTCACAGTCACCCCTAACATTTTTGCAATTTTGCCAGGGTAACTAGAAGCTGTTTTGACAACATCATCACAGGAAATACTTTGGGAATTCAGGGTTAGAGGCTACTTCAAAAATCTGAAGAGCAACCATTAACTAAAAAATTAGAACTCCCTCTGGAGAGGAGATGGAGACACTGCTCAGGTGTTTCACAAAGTAGACTAAAGCCTGAATTGCCCTGGAGGGAAAAAGATGAGGCAAGACAGTAAATCTGTTCCATGTCACACCTCCACTCCAGGCACATCCAGAGCTCTCATTTCAAGAGCAGCCCTGACAGTGGGATGTGGAAGGGACTGTCAAACCCCACAGACTTTCATGCTTGAGGAAGGTGGTAACTATTAAAGCTCCCAGAGTACCCACTCGCACAATGATGCTTTATTTCACATTCCTTCTTCCTGTCCCATAGCACTGTCACTCACCCCCTCTTCCAATTCCCAAACAGCCCTCACTGAGTGCTCCAGTGCAACAGCAATAAGGCCCATGATAAATACACCCCAAAACCCACTGACACCTATCATCTATCTCAGAATAGCTGACATATTCCTGGGGAGTGTCTTAATACATTTGATATGCCAACCAGACCAAAACAACTTATCTAGATAATTGCTTCCAAGTTTGTTGATGCCACATGGAAACTTCAGAGAATTTTGGGGAAGAAAACTTAAGCTGATGGGAGATTTTAAGACGTTTAAAGAAGAGAGAATGATTTGAAAATCTGGTGGAAAAGAAGTAAGGGGAAAAAAAAAAAGGACCTCTGTGGCAGGCTGCTCTGTGTTTCAGAATGAGAATTTGGCATTGCTGTACTCACCTTCTCCACATGGACACAAAGGAGTGCACAGATACCCCTCCTGTCCTCTCTCCTCCTGATGCACTGAACAGAGGGGCTTTCCAGTACAGTGGGCAGCCACAGACCTGTAAGGGAACACCAGAATTAAGGGGAATACGAGAGCAGTTCCATGAGGAGCCTCTTTATGCACCAGATTCACCACTGAGACTTAACAGGAGGAAAATAATGTAGTAATGGCTTTCTGACTAACCTGTGTGCCATTTACTGCATGGCAAGGCTGAGCACTCACCAATAATTTCCTACTTCATGCCTTTTTAAGTGGCTGAGAAACAGGACCTGTCAGGCTGGGAAAAGGATGTGGGACTATCAGGTTCTTAAGCTCTGTCTCAGACTGAGCTGTTTAGCAAAATTCCCTACGAAGTGCAGTGCAGGGAGACAGGCACCTCCTTCCACTCACACCAGCTCCCTCACCCACCTGCCTGACCCACTCCCTGGAAGGGCTGACTTCCCACTGACAGCCAGGGAGCCTCAGTTCTAATTACAGGCAATTCATGGTTAAAGGCCTGAAGGGGAAGGAATTCCCACCCCAGTTTTCAGTGCAGTGCCTTCCACTCAGCCCAGCCCCTTTCCCAGCACCGCTAGAGCTCAGCAGGGTTACACAAATGGAAGTGAGCAAATGGGAAGAGGTGGATTCCAGCAAAAGGACTCCCAGGACAGCACTCTAGAACCAGCCCCTGCAGAGACTGCTGGCTCTCACAACAGCACCCAGTGAAAGCCAGGCATTCTGGGCTCTCCAGTGCCTCAGCAGAGCAGGACTGAAACTGGTGGCAAACATGCAGCTGCTCACACTGTCAGGAACCTCCTCTTCACCACAAAGACCTTCCCTGCCACTACCCCGACTCCAGACAAGGTACCAGAACTTCCATGAAACACTGGCCTGGCAGGGCCTGCAGCTGGTTCAAGCCAGGCACAGACAGGGAGGATACCACAGCAAGTGGAAGGAGGAATATTCTGAAGCAGCAGCTCAGGCATCATTTCTGCTCTCCCCACAAAGTCTGTTCCAACACTTCTGTTAAGCAGGACTACCCCGCAAGTCCATTCTCAGCTTCTCATCCAGGTCTGCGTGTTTCTTTGGGAACCTCCATCAGCCTGAGAACGGGTTTTGGATTTAGCCATCCCTGTGTCAGGCAACTGTGCTTCTGCAGGTGTTCAGCTCCTCTGAGAGAACTATGACATTTACTTTTTGCTGTTTCCTTTGTGTAGCTGGTTCTGAAATACTCATTTCAGAGCCCCCAAACTGTTCAGCAATCCCCTGAACAGAAGCAGCCATACAGTAGGTAAATGGCATGGACCACATCTATGCAGGGACCAGAAAAGGCAGAGGTCTCCTCTGCACCACCCCTCTGCTTTTCCCCATTTGAACACGACAGGCCACACACAGTTGCCTGTCTTGTCATAAAACCAGTTTCAAACCCTTTCTGGTCAAGCAAAAGAAGGTTTTCTATTTATATTTTCAGAGCAGGTTTACAAATAACGCATGGATTCCTTGAAAAACAAACAAAACCAACCTAGCCCCTCCTTTCAGATCAACCTTCCTTCTCAGAAGACAAGTGCTGCCCTTGGAAAGAACACCATTGCTCAGCTCACAGTGCCAGAGCTGCATTCAGTGCAAACGGAACAGACGAGCTGTGTCTGACAACTGCTCCTTTTAGATCAGCAGCACTGAAAGCCGTGGCTGGAGACAGGGAAACAGGCACCATCTGCACTGGGCTCCCACACAAGGGCTGGTGCTGCTCCCTGGAGCCAGAACTCCCGAGCAGCCTGGAACACCTGTGCTAGGGACCCTGAACACACACCCCAGGGGCTGGGGGCTCGCTGAGCACTGCCCTCTCCCATGTCCAAGGGGTGCAGGTTGGAAACTGCTTTCTCACCCCACACTGCAGCAGCACCCACAGTCCAGGCCTGGCTGAGAGGGGCAGCTACAAAACACCCCAAAAAATGCAGCTGGCACTACCTGAAGGCACAGAGGCAGAGAAGTTTCTGCCATCTCCTGAGCAGAAAAACAAGATGCCACTTGTATTTGCTAAAAGTCTGATAGAACCCTTAGGTAAACCAAAGCAAGGACAAACACACATGTCTGATGTGACAAACAGCAAACTGAGCTCAGTTTTGTTTACTATTATCTTAATCCAAACAAAAAACTTCATGACAAAAAGATAACAGTTCTTTTTTTCCCCTAAAACAACTGTGAGATGCTTTGCTTTACTTTCAGTCCCTCTCTCCCAAAAATGAAAACCTTAGAAAACAGAACCACAGAACCACTGGAGCTGGAAGAGACCTCCAAGCCCCATCAATAGTTACCTTTGCAATTTTCCCCATTTCAGAGATGTTTGCCTTCTCATTTTCAAACTCCATAAAGGCTTCTTCAATCCTGGCAATGATTTCTTCGTGATTAGTGCAGACATTTGGAAGTCCTTTAGGGAAGTAGAAACGTGGAATGTTTATGGACAAGGGGGTACTGCTGGTGGCTTTATTCACAGGCAGAAGAGTGCAAGGGCTGACTGAGGGCTTCGGGGGGGCTGGGGATGCAGCTCCAGGCTTCTTCTCTTGTTTACTTTGAACCTGGAAACAACGAATCACAAACACCTTTTAACAGCATGGCACAGGGGGCAGGAAAACACAGTCTGTGCTCCCAGTGATTAGGAGAAAATTAAAACTCACCAACAAAGAGATGATAGCACAGGGATAAAAATGCATGTCTTAAGCAGTCAATTCATTTTGCCCCATAAACAGCAAGTATCAAAATCTGCTCTTTAGTATTTCCCCTTAGAAACAGAGCACCCACCCACACAAACATCTTGCCTCCAGTATGACCAAACTTACATTCATAACAAGGGCATTTTCTATCCCTTGGGAACATAATTAGCTCCGACAAAGCACTGCTTCATGGATAAATTAAGAAAAGATTTGCCTTCTCAGTTTCAGGAAGCTCTTTATTCTGTGCCCAACTTCAACAGTCCAGGGCCTGATTTTGTTCAAAGTACTAAGCACTGGTAAGCCAATTTTCCTATCAGGAATGGGGAGCAGCCAGCACAGTGTCCTTAGGCACCCATGGGATGTCTTTTCCTATCACTCCTCTCCTGTCTGTAATAAACACATGGCTGGTATGGTGGCCCTCACTGGATCCTCAGATATGGTTATCCCCACTGGATCCCCCCTCCAATGGATCCCTAGATGTGGTGACCCCCACTGGATCCCCCTCCAATGGATCCCTAGATGTGGTGACCCCCACTG
>JAWWMP010000011.1:19822513-19848519 GCA_035047865.1 Dendrocincla tyrannina
GATCCCCCCTCCAATGGATCCCTAGATGTGGTGACCCCCACTGGATCCCCCCTCCAATGGATCCCTAGATGTGGTGACCCCCACTGGATCCCCCCTCCAATGGATCCCTAGATGTGGTGATCCCAACTGGACCCCCTCTCCAGTGGATCTCTAGTTAAAGCTCTACATCAGTGCTTTTCATCACAAGAGGAATCTGTATTAAGTACATAACAAGGCCCCAAACCAGAGAATTTTTCTGACATAGGAGGGAATATTTTTTCAACTTTGACAAGTAGTTACAGTATAAGCAGCAGAATTCAGCTGCTGGAATGCCAAGGGATGACGAGTTCCCTGCTCCCCCAGGAAGACACTCTTTCTTGGGAACAGGCAACAGGCTTTCCCACTGCACAATGGCTCCAAAGCAAGAGTTATTATTACTGTAACAACATATGTGATAAGGCTCATAAGGCAACAGTCAAGTAAATACAGCTGTGACTTCCAGTTTGTTTATTCTAAATGTTTCCAAACAAAATGGTTTGAGGATAAAGCAGCCAAGTCTGAGTTCACTAAATGCAGAAGAATGTATATGATGAACGGACTAAACTCTTTGCCTTATTATTTTCCATAAACTTGGAGGTTTTTTCTTAATACATACCAAACCCCCCAGCTTACCGTGGGCTTGCTCTCAGGAAGGTGAAGAAATGAGAATTGTAAAAGTTTCCTTAAGCCTGTTTTTACCTGCAGTTTATAATACTTTATAACAGAGTCATCAGAGACCACAAGGAAGGCTTTTTGTCCTCTTTGCTCCCCTGCTTCATTGCTCTTTCTTTAATGAGAAGGCCCTACCTCTCTTCTCCCAAATGCTGTCCCATTTCAGGAGCAGAAACACACACAGACATCCCAGCTCAAGCACACTTTTGCTCTGCCCCTGCTCTGTGCAGAACACATTAACCTGGGGTTTTGACTCTGTTTTCCTCTCCTATGTCTTGAAACAACATGGGAAAAGCTGAAGATCACTTCCAGCCTTCCATATTTTTGTCAACACCAATACTCAGAGTGTGAACAGTGCTCAGGGTGGCTCTCAGCCTCTGGAGAACAAGCCTGGTCATCACACCTGTTCTCCCTGCCATCTTCCTTGACTTGTCCTGCTCTCTCACACACTGCACACCTCTGGGTCTGATCCTGAGTGACACCAGAGCCCAAAGTGGGTCAGCTTTGAGTCCCAAAGCATTCCTGGGGCTCCAGAGGGCTGTAGAACAGGGGGAGCACCAGCCCTGGTACTCTGTCCCACAGCAGGGCAATGCGGGTGACACAAGGTGGTGGCAGGGGTGAAAGTGGACACTCCCTTTGGGAGCACAACTCATTGGGATCACAGAAGTCAACCCCTCTCCTGGCTTCCTTCTGCTCTTCCCTCAGTGGAGTAACAGAAGCAAAGCCCAGCCAGGCTGGCTGTGTCTGGGGAGGGAGCCCAGCCCCAGGCCAGGGTCCTGCTGCCTTGGGGAACTCTCCCCAGCACCACTTCTGCCCTCAGCACCCACCTCCCAGCCTGCCTGCCCTGCCCAGACAGCCCCAGCTCCATGGAGTGGTTTTGCCTTTCTGGATGCCAGCAGAGGGGAAACCCCTGCCTGCCTCTCACAGCTCCATATTCATACAAACAATGTGAGGCTGGAACAGACAGCGAGGTGCCGACTGCAGCCACTTGACTTCTATAATAGGACTTGACATCAGTTTGCTTGAAGGCCCTTCTCACAAACAGGTTTATTGCTCCCTAATCTCTCCAGTCCACACAGGCACTCCTGGCTGCCAGCACCAGGAGGAACTGAGAAATGACTCAAATGTAACACAAATTTCCACAAACCAAGATGTTCTTTCAAAGGACATTGACTCTTCACTTTAACAACATATGCCCTTCCTTGCAGTACAAGGCAATGGAAAAATTGTATTTTTCTTTTCTTGGAAGGTGAAGACACATCCCCAAAGCAGAGCACAGCAGCACTGTGCCACTGCCCTCCCCTTCTACACACACCACATACACCCCAATATGGCACAAGGGCTGATCATCCTGTACCACAACTCATCCTCTCTGCCAGGTCTCCCCCTCCCAAAAACCACAGCACTTCCTCCAGGTACTCCCAAAGCCAGGAACCAGCTGGTACCAGCTCATACAGGCCACAGGTCACAGCTCCAGAAGCTCCTTTAATTTCCTGATCCACAACTACCACTCAATCCAGGAGGTTAGAGATCTATAGCAGAAATACAGGGAATTCTGCTAAGCTCCAGAGTAAGAAGTTTGCAGCTGACCTGCCCAGTAAGAGTGACTCACTAACTCCTGCTCAGTCCCAGCTAAACGAGGTGGAGGCTTTGCTCATGGATGGCTTCTTTTCAGCTTCCACCTCAGGAACAGAAATACAGTTTTTGAACCTTGTCCTCTTCTTTCTTATATTAAGAAACGAGCTGTCTGTGGCCCAAAGAGAAAACAACAAGCAGCAACCAGCTCCAGAGGATCCTGCTCCCCAGAACAATCTGGGGCTGGGAATAACCAGATATGAACCACTGTGGGGACGAGTGGAAGGTAATTACAACTTTTGTGAAAAAAAATTAAGAAAGTGGTATGAAGGGCAGTTCTGTGGGAATTCCACGGAAATAAACAGCTTCTTACTGCAAAAAAATTATCCTTAAATGCTGTTTGCTTAGGGGAACACTTCCCCAAGGGATGTGCATTTTCAGAAAGGACAATTAAGAAAGAGACTATGAAACTTTAATAAATCTTTTAGCTTTGGTACCAATAGGTAATATAACTTTTTTTTCCTTTTTTGCTCAAGAGGAAAGTGAAATCAAAGCCCATTTTAAACACTGCCGTATAGAATTGTGTAATTTAACTGAAGTCTGTCCATCCACTATGTCACCTTTTGCCAGTCATACTATTTATTTATGGACAGACCAAAATAGTGACATCTGTGTTATAAATAAACCAGACAGAACTACAGCCTCATTGTAGCTACACAAACAAAGCACAGACTAAACCTCTGCCATCTCCCAGGGATGTGCCAAGGCCAGCTGAGCACCCCATGGAAGGAAGCAGTGCCACACCAAGTGCTCACATGCTTTCTACTCCTTCCTGCTGCCCCAGTGTCCAGCAGGGTCTTAGATAATACATTTACCAGTTTCTTGCCTTTTTTCCACACAGATTCTGTAATCCTCTTTTCTAGGGTACAGTGACTCAGCCTGGGTTCTTGCAGTCCACAGAGCTGACTTCATGTCTCCTTTCATTTTTCATAGTTCCTGCCTTACTGGAGTGTGATGGTAACTGGACACAAGCCATCCCCAAAGCTCATCACTTCTCCAGAGCTGGTTTGTATCTCTCGCCTGAGACCTTCTCTTCCTTTCCCATCTCCTTCCTGATGCCTCTTTCTTGCCCATTTCTAAGGACAGTAAGAACAACTAAGGCTCATTTGCACGTGGCTCCAAACAGCACAGAGCTATGAAAAAATGATTTCTGGATGGAATATTTTCTACTAGGAAACATAAACTCACCAGCAGAAACAAATTTCATTCACAGCAAAACAAAAATGAAAACAAACTCTACCTAAGCAACTCATGATCACAAAAGGATTTAGGTGGGAAGGGCCACAGAGCTAATTCTAAGGTTGCATCACGTTCCTCATGTCTTTATTCAGTTGAATTTTGCAAACACAGGTCTCACGTGCCTCTGCTGACAAGTGCGCCTGTGGATCTTGCACATGGGCTTCCCACGACTGATGTACCTCAGACCACTCTCCAAACGCTTCCTTGAAATCCCCATGGAGGAAACAGCCAGGGTGCACCCAACCCAAGCCAGAGGGAGGGACACAAGTGGCCATGGCCCCCCTGCAATCCTCACCTGTCCTGATGTGCAGGTGACACTTGGTCCAGGGGGGAGGCTGGCACGGGCAGAGGCAGGACCTCAGGGGCAGAGGCCTTGGCAAACTATTCAAATGCTTCCAGGAGAGAAGGTGCCACGTTCTCCACCTGTGTACAGTGATGCCAAGCCCCCGCTCAGGCTGGGAATGGCTGAGCAGCAGCCTCGCAGAAAAGGCTGTGGAGGGGATGGTGTACCCCGGGCTGAGCCTGCAGCTGGCTACAAATAAGGCAAACTATGTCCTACACTGCCTCAGGAGCAGAGCCAGGAGAACACGAGGAGTTATTATCTCCTCCAAGGCTGCATCTGCATTACTCTGACCAGTTCTGGGCCCTCACGTCAAGGAAAGGATGGGGAGAGACCAGCCAGAGACGTACAGGAGGGAAATCAAATAGGCAGGGTCAGGATCAGGTGGCAGGACAGACTGAGGGGCTGGGCCTGGCTCTGGCCAGGCAGAGGGGAAACCAAGGGATGGGCCAAGCACAGCCTGCAGCTCCTGGAAGTGCAGTGACAGCAGTGATGGAACCCAGCTGTGGTGGCAGAGTATAAAAGGTACAATGGCCATAAACTGCAGGTTGGGTGGGTTAGGCTGGAGGACACTGAGGGTAGCACAGCCTGCAAGAGGTCACTGAAAGGGAATGGGGGGAATCCCTATCCTTGGGAAATTCCCAAGACTTGGAAAAAGGCAGTACTGACGTGACCCGGTGTTAGAAATACTCTTCTTACAAGTGAGATGTTGGATTAGAGACCTCCCTTCCTCCCAGCACTGCCAGGGCAGGCTCTCTGATCCTGCCATAAATAGTCCCACAAAAGATAAGCCCAGGCACTGAAGTGCACAGCTCTTGAGACAGGGGTTTACCAAAACCCTCCTCCTCCACTCCCTCCTGGTCAACATCTGTGCATTCACAAACCAACCCTCACTCACCTCTGCTCCCCCTCCCCACCTTGCTGCCTTTCCACCTGCAAGCACCTCTGTGTTCTTGTGAGCCCCATGACCTCTCCTCTCAGGTCAGCCCAAGCCTCCAGGTACAGCCCCACAAGGCACAATATTCAACATCTCACTGGTGCCAATGGGACAACTCCCAGGTGGACATCATCTCTGTGTCCTCGGTGCCAGCCCCAGAGCTCGCCTGACTCCTCTGCCAACCCAAATTAACCCTCCTGCAAAGGCAGAAAACAGGCTCTGGCTTTTTTGCTGGATAACATTCTACTGTGTTCTGAGTTAGGGCAGCTCACAGAAAGGCCTGTGGAGCCCAGGGGTGACACACTGTGAGGAGGCAGCAAGAGGAAAGCTACTGCAAGGGAAAGAAGAGGAAGACCATCTCCTCTGGGCTGCAGCAGGTCCATGGCCTTGGACCTGCAGCCCCAGGGCAGTCATTCCCCATGCATTTGGGTCGCTGCTCCTGCCTCAGACCAGGCAGAGGGCTCGTGTGCCCAAGGCTTGGCAATTTTTCCAGCTGGCCCACCGGGAGGTCCCATCTCTGCCCCAAAGCCCACCCCGGCTGTGCTCAGTGCTCAGGCCAGCTCTGGAGAGTGCATTCAGCTGCCTGGCTCTCCTCAGTCCCTGCCCAACTGCTCCCTGTCCCGCCCAGGCTATTACTGCTCATTATTACCTCATGCAATTCTCCCCCAGGGAGGGAAAAACACACGTTCCAGAGATTAACCCCGAGACATCCTTTAACCTGTCACCAGAGAGCAGGGGAACATGCGCCACAAGATGCCGTGCAGCAATTTTAATGGCTCACTCTTTCTTCCAAAACAGCTGCACCGCTCCTCATTTCAACTTTTTCACTTCCTCCCTGGGTCACTGATTATTTAAATAGAGATGGAGCTCAGTGTGGGCTGATTCCAGCGTACTGTGAGCCCCTGTAAATCTGGAGTGACTACGTGTCCATCTGAGGTACTGGCACAAATTACTCCAATCTTCTGTCGGTTGTCCCAGAAAGCGAGAACAGCAGCTGGGATTTACCAAAATCATACAGCCATTTGTTTGGCTACACCTCCACGATCTTAGGGGTCTTTTCCAGCCTAAATGGCTTCAGCCACAGCCCAGAGAGAGCAGGAACAGCACGAAGAAGCACCTTGTGATGGTAAAATTACAAAACCCAAAGCCAGGTAGGATGGGCTGTGCACAGATTTGTAGAGCTGAGAGCACAGCCCAAAACAGACAGCAGAACAATTGTTGTTCTTCCACATGCAACGACATGCAGGGCAATCACATACACAGAGGTTTTTTTACAAAAAAACCCACAGAAAATAATTCAGTCTTACACACCTCTTCCCGTTATTAAATCATTGCCCTTGCTGTTAATTTCCCCCCTTGTTTACAAAGACATTTTAACTCTGCAATCTAATCACGGAAGGTTTATTTTTAAACCTGCTGGTATCTAGCTGCAAATAACTTTCTGCAAATAGACACGCCTAGAGGGGACACAGATTGATTCTCTGATCCAATAAAAAAATTACAAAGAAAAAGAGAAAGAAATGCCAAGTGTTCAAACCTGGGCCTGCTGGAAGGACTTCAGCCGCCTCTTGAACCGAGATGGAAGAACAAAGTCACAGCCCTTGGCAAGGAAAGCTAGCTCCCCTCCCAAGTCTGGGTCCCTCCGCAGAGAACTCTCCTTGATCATCATCCTGGGCAGCTCCCAAGCAGATGTTGCCCTTTCCAGGAGGGCACGGGGACTCTGGAGGAGACCACGGCAAGACCAGCACGTTGCTTTCTTGGTTTTGATTTTTTATAGGCAAAAAATGGCAAATGGCTTCAACATACTGTGTCTTCTCCCTCTTCACAAGGAAAACATCTAGAGATTTTATCTCACTCTTGAAGCCAAAGCCCCCAGTTTTAACCAATATTCAAAGTATCTTTCAGTACCACCAGGATCTTCTGCCTTCTTGTAATACTTTAATTGAGAAACATGATCTACAACTGAATCTATTTCCCTGCTGGCTACATGACAGACAATCTGTCCTTGGCTTGTAATAGGCCAGGGGTAACACGGGAAAGGAAGCTCCCACCACCACTACCAGGAGCACTAAAATTAGCTGCACTGCAGAAGTGGCTAAATATACCATCTGCCCCAATAGTTCCTCCTCTGTGTTCCAGTGCTGAGACCCGAGGAGCACACTGGGGCCAGCCAGGCTCAGCCAGAGCTAAACCGCGCTCGGCCAAGGCCCCGTGTGCAGGGTGGCCACGGCTGCAGGGCCTGCTGATGGGGTGCTGGAGCAGAGCATCAGTTCCCACTCTTAACCAAAGGCTGTAATTTTCAAAAAACATCAATTTTTCCCCTCTTGCTTGGAAAAAGCAGATCATCCAGTTCCTTACTGCCAAGCAAGCACGTAATTATGGATGGTCTTGGATAATACGCTCAGGCATTCCAAAGTGGTTCATAAGTAAACGTTTTCACAAAGACACCAAAATGCATCCACGTTTTGTTCACTTTCCCTGTAACTCTCACCAGGCAAAGGCAAAGCAATTCTCAGTGGACAACAATATACTCTTTGCCTGCATGACTTGGAGCAAGCTGAATTCAAAGCCCTGCTCAGACCTTGAACAGGCTTGTTAGAAGGGTGTTCTCCCTCTCACCATGAGAATGGTGCTGAACAAAGGCCTAAATCCAAGTCTCACCACACCAAATGAATAGAGTCCCATGGCCTGCTTTCCCTCCTTGACTTTAAAACCTTAGAAAGCAACCTGGCAAAGCAGCCAAGTTCAACAGCACAGAACAACATCTGATTTCCAGCTAGCAGGGCTTGCTCTTATCCAGATACTGCAATAGGAATGAAAAGGTCTCACTGAGCCTCATAAACAGCTTTTCTTGGACATGTGCCTCTCATGTCCTTTTCCTGGGTTCCTGTAGAAAGCCCAAAGTTAACATGAAGCCCAAATGAGTAGAAGCCTGAAAGAGCAGTAGGATGAGGATGGGAATGAAAAAAGGAGCTCCAAAAAGGCAGGAAGGAATGTTTTAGCTGGAACTGCAAACAAGTGAAAGATACACAGATCCATATGCAACACATTTGGAATAAATTTGGTTTTTCTTATTCTGACAACTTTTTTCTAAACATCAAGGCAATGCCTAAAGAGCCCAGGAGGCTCCACGTGCTGGGAGTGCTGCAAACCTCATAGAGCAGCACGACAGGAGGTGATTTATCATAAATCATCTGTGGCAAGTGATGAATTACTTCATCGTCAATTGAACTCCCACCCTGCTTACAGACTGCAGAAGGAGATGAACCTCTCTCACCACCAGCTCCAGTGGCTTTTGGCAGATGTATTACCTTTTATTCACAAATTAACCAGTCACAAAGGGTCCTGTAAGCCTGGGGGTTTTTGCACTGATAACCTGGAAAACACAAGTGATCAGAGGCAAGGCTTGTTGTGTCTGAATTCCAATGTTTTGGGATAACAGGTTTTCAGCATGGTACCTCCCATCCTCAAAGAATACAAGATGGGTATAAATAAAGCCATAAATACACACTACTATGAGAAACAAAGAATCTTCTATCAACAGTCTCAAAGTCAACTGGGCAAAACCCAGAGCAGAAAAACCTGATCTCAACAGTCAGGCCAACTGAAGCACAAATTCCTCCTTGCTGGGACCCAGTTTAAAACATGAAGGTGAGAGATGTCAGATCACCCTCCCAGGCCACCAGAACACAGAGAGAATCTCACCTGTGCCTAAAGCTGAAAGTTACTCCTAAGAGATGTGGGTGATTGAATGACCCAGGACTGGGCTGTACCCAAGGCCTGGCTCCACACAATCCAGTGTCCCTGCACAGCTGAGCAGGGCACCAGCTGCAACTGGTTTCAAAACACACTGAACTTCTCCACCAACAGCCTGACTTTGTCTCGGGTTCAGAGTCAATGAAGCTGAAAAACTCCGGATGCATCACCAGGCTCTGTTTAACCCACCTTTAGATGTTCACTTCAAGATAAATCAACTTCACACAAGCAGACACTGGATCTGCCCTGATTACAGAGGGTGCCCACATGCTATGAACGAGTCCCTAACTGTTTGATCCCAGGTCTTTTACCCTTTAATTTAATCTGATTTAATTTTCTATTCCTTTGTCATCTTTCATTCTGAGATACTTGAAGATTCACTCAATATTTGCATTTATTTCAATAACTATTACCAAACAGAAAAAAGCACCATTTTTCAGTATTTGCATTTAGAAGCAATGAATAATTAATGTTTCAAAAGAGTGCAGATTGTGTGTACAGTTTAAATGACAGATATTATCAATACCAAGTCAAAACAATCTGTAACATATATAAGATGATGAAAGCTGTTTTTCCAGAATAAGTTTCACATTACGTGTTGCATTTTGAGAATAAACGAGGGCAAAGTTAAAGTTACTAGGACATTAGAGAAGCCACTTTTCACAATTAATCGCCCCACACAAGATCATTCATAAGGACAGCACCAAACTTCCAAAACAAAGCAGCACACAGACTTATGAGGGGGCAGAGCTATGAAGATGCCACGTCAACCTTAATGAAGGGTCACCCAACAGAGGAGGGGAAAAAGACAAAGAGACCTCTTTGTATCAAATCCTGGTCCTGATCTCTGCTCCCAAAATTATTCATGAACTTTATCCATCAGCTCTTAAAATAAAGCAAGTGAGAAGAACTTGGAGCAGAGCCCTGCACTACTCAAACTTGGTTCTGCAAACAGAAGGACCACATTTCTGACAGACTTTCACCAGAGCACCACGTATCCTGCAAGCATTGGCTGAAGTTACTTTGTCCAGTGAGCCATCCTGGACAGGTGGCAGACCAAGGGCACAGAGAGGGGAGGCTCAGAACACACTCCACTGACTTCTCCCAGGACTGTGCATAAGACAACATTTTACTCAAAAGGTAACATCCTTTATCTTCCAAACCCCCAACACTCAGCATTTGTGCAGATCAGGTCAGAGCATCCCCACAGCCCCATCTCCACCTTCTTCACTACTCACTAGCTGCAGATTCCCCCATTTCCCTCACACCTCCCAGGGACCCAGGATCCTTATTCTTAGCTGCAGACAACACCACAGATAAATATTTGGGGTTTGCTACCCTCTGGCACACAACTGCACTGCTCTCACTGAACAACGTATTTCAAAACCAACACATTAAAAAAAATCAGCTTAAGACAGGCACACAGAACAGGAAATTTCAAAGCAAATAGTTGTGAGGTTCAGAGATAAGCAACAGAAAAGAGGATCTCAGCATGGGAAATGTTGGAGAGTCTCTGGGTATGCAATGCTTCCTGGCCTGCCCCAAGGCAGCGTGATGCCCTCATTATGTGCTCTGTCAAACTCATGGACTTCTGGACTATTCACTTCCTAGTTTCTAAATATTTGGGTTTTGAAGATGAAGAGGCGAGTAATCCTATTGTTCTCTGTGCAGAATCATAACTGGGTTTATGATAAAGGGACAGGCTGTTGCTGATAAAAGTTAGGCCAGATTGAACACAGCTAGGCCAGCTGAGCCAGACCACAGCCCTCTCCTTTCTCTTTGCTTATGCTTTGAGGGGTGCTAAATCTGTCACAACCTTTGCAGAGTAAAGCTGTGCTGGTTTCTCTTGGTATTAGAGCTGTGGGGCTTCTGCACGTGCACAACTATTTGATAACAGTTTTATGAGCCTTAAGAAAATACAACAAATACTTTGCATATTCTTCATTCAGGCACAGGTGTGCAATCCTGAATGAGGCTCCACACGGAGCTCTGGCCAGTCCAGGGTTATCCAGGAACACGGATGCACTCCCTAGGTGCTACCTAGAGAGGGCCTTGTGGCCACATCTGTGTCATAAATGACAGCAAAGCTCAGGGCAGGTGTAGAGCTGGGAGCAAAGTGACACACAGCCAGGTGGGAGCAGGGACCAACCAGCTGAGTGTGAATGCATCCAGTTCTCAAGTATTACACAAAATCCGCCCCAGTCAGTCACGCTTTAGCAAACATTTTTGTTTGTAGTTCACAAGTTAGAAGATTTTGTAAATTAATATACAAAGCAAGAATAGCCATTACAAGAGATCACTTTAGAGCTTTTGGAGCTGTTTAGTTCGACACTCTCCAAGGCAAAAGACTCTTTCCCTTGCTGGAGATATCAGACAAGGTTATGCCCACCATTTTCTGTAAGTGAAGTTGCCCAGAGCAACAACAGAAATACTTGGTTAGCCTCATCTAAAAAGGTCCCAGCACTGTCATTTAGAGTCACAGACGCCCTACCCATCCCCTTTCAGAAGGGTGCCAAATACCTGTATTTGGGGGAAAGTGGACAGTTTTGAAGACATGCACACCAGACTCCCACTGGAAGGAGCTGTGGAAGTTCACTGATAACCTGGGAACTTCTGCAGTGCCTGTGTGGAAGGTGAGTTTTGGAAACTTTAGAAAGTCCTCTCTACACTTAAAGCATACTTGGAATGATGGCAACAAGTTCCCCTGAAATTTGGCTGTTCTTACCAAATAAAAAGCACTGAGTGCTGGACAGATAGCCTTGGCTTCCCTCTAAAGCAGGCTCCCATCAAGATCCCTTTTCCTGGGAAAACCTACTCCTCATCTGAGAGATACAAGCACTGCAGACTCCACCATCACTCCACACACTGGGGTCAGGGAAAAGAAAATTAAATCTTCCTAGATTTGCCCTTTGTGCCATGGAAGATCACCCTCTTTAGGAACTAGTGCTGAGGAGGACAACAAGGCTGCTCCAAGATGGGAAAGGGAGAGATGGAACATTCAGTTCTCACTGAACTGGTGAGAAGCAGTCCAATACCTGATCCCAGAAGCAAAGTATTTATTAAATTCATTATTACTACCCTCTATTATGCAGGGCTCATTTAAACCACAGCCAGTCTACAGGAGCACCAGCAGGAAAGGATCAAGCTCAAAGGTGAAACTGCACATCAAGGTCTATTTTGTCTGGTTAGGGGTTTTAGTTTCCTTTTTTCATTTGTTTTTAAATATACGCTGCATTTCTGCCAGGTTGAACACATTATTCCACACAATGAATCACTTAGCAGATGTGATTTTTTTTTTCCACCCACATTTCCCCACGTTTGCTTTACTCACTATCCCAGCAGAAGTTTGGTTCTCTTACCTTGATCACTTCTGGGGCCTGCTGAATTGAAGCTGGAACAGAGTCTCTGGAGGCAGCCGCAGCATGGCTTTTTTGCCCTGCAAGGAGGGACTGTGAAGGAGTTGCTAAAGTTTCCTGAAGAATCTGCATCACTTCTCTCTCCTTGGACAAGCTTCCCTTGCCTGTCTGGAATTCCACCAGCTCCTGGGCAAAGTCCTCAATGCTTTCCAGGATCCGCAGCAAAAGGGCTTTGTCATCCTCTTCCATTTTATGACCATTGCTTTCCATGATTTTTGACAAAGAAGAAGGGGGCTCAGCAGGTTTACTTTTAGGCTCAAGAGCCAGAGGTAGAACCTGCCTCCCCTGCCTGCCAGACACCTGCACACAGGGAGGTTCGCCCTCCTTCCAAGAGGGCTCCCTCAAAGTACTCTCCATTTTCTGGGAGAAGCACTCCAAGTCCAGCAGCAGTTTGTCTATCTCCTCTTTGTCCACCTTACTGCACGTCGGGGCTCCTCTGGAGACACCAGCTTGGGCACCATGCAACACAGAATCCACAGATGCTGTGAAAGGACCCATTTTGTCAGGAGTGTGGGAGAGCTCAGCATCTCCCACCCTGGCACGCTCTGCTTTAACATCAGCAGGTGCCTCTGAACAACCAGCCCGGTGGGAGCTGTGCTCCACACCCTCCCAGCCCCTCTTCTGCTCCGTCTTCCTCCCTTTGCCTGCTGTTCTGTCCCCATCAGACTCCTCCTCGATGTACAGTGCCTCGGTGGAGGACGTGCAGTCGGGGGGGCTCGTGGCTGGTGGCTGAGGTAGGGTGTCCCTCCCAGCCCCCACGCTGTTCTGGGGGGCACTGGGAAGGGGGACGGAGGGGAAGCTCACAGTGCCTGTTTGCAGGGACTGAGAGGGGCTTGTCAGCTCACACTGCTCTGCTGGCAGGGCAGGAGGAACTGCCCCTGGGGATGGCAGCTGGATAATGTCCTCATAGCGGGGCGGCTGCTCGTCGCGGAACACCGGGGCAAAGGGGCTTTGCTGCAAGCCATGGAAACAGCTCAGCAGCTCTGCCCAGTCACCTGGCTCCTTCTGCCCCGGGGCCTTCAGCTCCAGGGGCAGCTTCTTCAGGTAGGAAGAAAACCTTGTCATCAGATTCATGTATATCATTTCTGAATTAGCCAGGGGGTCACTGCTGTTCCCCCCACCACCGCTGTCTGCAGACTTCCTTTTGATGCAATGCTTTATTATGTCCGTGCACTTTTTCAGATCCTCTGAGCACTTGAGCAAGATGTCCAAGCACACCTTGATATCCCCACTGGAGGAGCCATCTAGCTTGTGTTTTTCCAAAATCTGGGTAATGAAGTTTTCTTCGGAGAAGGCATGCGGGGAGAAGGGAACCATGGGACTAATGGTGACTTCTGGAGCATCACTGCCCTCCTGCCATTTCTCCACAGGGGAGGGACTCTGCAAAAAGCCACACGGAGGGCAGTTCTCATCATTGCTGAAGGGCCCGTAAATGAAGTCAAAGTCAAAGGATCGTCTGCTGAAAGATTCTGACCGAACTTTCCTTCCCTTTCTGTAGGCCACGTGACTGGAGGAGTTTTTGAGCTTTTCAAAGGAGAATTCCTTTATTTTACCACTGGCAAGGTTTATTGCCTCACCAGTAATGTCTTTTAAACTGCTGGAGGCTTGCACTGAAGAGCCCTTTTTGATTCTTGGGTTATTTGGGAGGACTTGGTGATAGTCCTCATTTCCAGACAAGGCAAGTCCATTTTCAGGGACAGGAATTTTATGGTCTAGGTTGGCATCTTGGACGCTGAGCTCGGCACAGACACTGTGGTGGGCAACTATGCAGGTCACGCCGTGCTTGAACACTTGGCACGTGCCCGTGCAGTGGTGCACGGTGTGCTGGGAGTGCTGGTCTATCACCACGCTGCTGTAGCAGTTCACAGAGGTCACCATCAGCCTGTAGGCTGCTGCCATAGCACAGACCACACGTGGAGGTGGGGCTTCACAGCTCACCATGAACTTGCCAGGGAAAAGCTCACCCCCAGTTCTCACAGCCACACCAGGCTGAAAGAAAACATTCAAATGTCAATTGGAAATATCCAAACTACATGAGAACCCACTGCCTTAGAAAGCCCTGGAGAAGTCTGGAGTGGGTTTGGAGGTACAGTTACAACAATTAATGCAACTTGCATATGGTTTAACTTAAGGCAACTTGATCCTTGTACTCCATGCAGAAAGCCTTGCTCAGCAGAGGTGCAGCATGAGTTGCTCCATTTCCAAGGGTCCAGGCGCCTTCTCCAGCAGGTGCCATAAAATCCAGCCAGTTCTTAGGTACAAGTGACAAGTCAATGATCTTTGTTCAACCCCTCTTTTCAGGTGGGTCAGTAAAAGACAGATAATCAAGCAGTTTGTACAGACAAAAACACCACAGATGCTTGTGAGACTGCCCTCTCACACCGGCCACGCAGGTCCCTGCAACAGAAACAAAGGTGAGAGTCATTAGCACTTGCATGTATTATGCAGCCTTGTCTGCTGCCAAACACGGGGCACCAGAGCACACCGACCAACACAGCCCGCACAGAACGAGGGCAGGCTGATACTCTTCCTTGCCTCAAATCTACCATATAAGAGCAGTGCTGAGGAGCTGGCCTATATTTATACACAGCCTGTCTATGTGCTGCCATTTTAACAGCTCTATTTTAGCCACTCATTAATTTTATTCAGGATTGCTTTTTTTCCTCCCCAGATCGAGCAAAACAGTACCTTTAATTCTAATAGAGCAAAACATTTTGATCCTGTTGTGAATTTCTGACTCTCATTTTCCAAGGCTCTAAAGATAAGGCAAAGGGCAGCAGAGAAAAGCACTTTCAGGATTTCCAAGCTCTCTGGATTATAAAAAGCTGCAAACAGCCTGCAGCAAAGTAGCTGAATGGCTCTAAGAATGCTCGGCCTTTAGTAAAGGCCACACTGGCTTCCATTAGCCTTTCACCAAGGTCTCTAAGACCATGGCAAAATATTTTAAGGAGGAATAACTGTTTCTCTTCCTCTTATAACCCATAAATAGCAGCATTTAATACAATAAGTCCACTGGAGTAGACATCAAGGATAGTAACATTTGTACAACAGTTAAGCCTAGGACTACTAAGAACTGAGTGCTTTACAGTTAGCACAGCTATTTCCAGCTGCATTTTCTATCAGCACAATCCGAACTGCACCAGAAAGAAAAAGCTGTTTAACTCTGTTATGAAAAGATAGGAAATCTCAGATTTAACTGTTTTGAATTTCAGACATGGCTTCATCTTTTTTTCATGCTTAATTAAAATTAAAATACTCCACTGAGATTCTGAGCCCCCTTTTATTCCTGTACAAACAGAAATGTATTTCATAAACCATGATTATATCCCAGCATGTGTTTGTTTTGGTTTTTTCAAAGGTAAACATTTCACTGCACCTGATGAAAGCACTGCCCTTCCTGCAGTTCCATCCCACCTGCTTTAGCTGTAAGCCTGTACAAACACATCACACGGAAGGGAAGGGCTGAAGAGCTTGGTGCTGTCGTAATCAACAACTGGCAATAGCACAAGTCTAAATGCTCACATTCTACATATTTTAAAGCCTTAATTTGAAATTGAGAGGCACAAATTGGAGTGTGTTTGATGGAATTCATGCCCTGTGCGCTCACTGCACCTCTGTAGAATGGCAGAGGCAAAGGTAAGGAACCCCTCCTGCCTTGTTCTCTGGATTATATAAGGCACTGAAAGGGTTGATTCAGGATGAAGTAAGAGCTCCCAGTGCCACGCTGGGGTGTGGAGCAGGCTGGCACCTGCCCCCCGAACACCGCGGGCTGTTGCTCCTCTGCCCCTCCTGTCCGGTCCTGCTCCCTCTCCACCCACTGGCACTGCCCCAAAGCCCCCGGCACGGGAGGGCCTTCCCAGGGATGAGCAGAGGCATGAGGTGTGCGAGGTGTGCCCCAGCCACAGCCCTGACTCAGGTGCCAGGGGGTACAGGGCGGCAGCACAGCTGTTTTCAGAGCCCGGGGTGCTCACAGCACCCCACGCAAACCCACGGGAGACTCCACACCCTCCAGTCACTCCTCTCAGGCTTCACCACCACATGTGCTAAACCCTCTGCTGAATCAGAGCCACAGTTTACAAAAGCACTGTTGGCTCCCCAGTGTCTTCACGGGCTCTGTTCAGACAGGAAAACCCATGCTCGAGGCCTCCAAAAAGCCCAGCGATCCACAGACTCCCTTCAACACACCCGGGGTAGGAGGGCTCCTGCTTCTCCTCTTCTGAGCACCCATCAACTACAAACAAGCCTTCTGCATTTCCTGGGATGAATGTTAGATAGTATTTAGAGCAAGTAGAGGCCTTCAGGACAGGTTTGATGAAGAATTAATACCGCCCCTGAAAAAGCATGGGACTTCCTCAGGGCTCCTTCTTCCTCTGTGTCACAGAGAGACTGGTCTGTCTTTTACTGGCAGAGTTTGAGTTTATGCTAATTTGGGAAACGATTACACCTTGATTAGTTGTTCCTTAATTAGAGTAATAATAGAGTAATAAAAATTAGAGTAATAATGTATCAGACTCACTGTCTCCCTCTCCTGTATCTCCCCAAGGGTGATTTCCCCCCTACACACATACCCTTTCCACTGGGATTAAGCCAGTTTCTCCAACTCTTTAAGCTACCTTCAAACAATGAAGCTTTTTGCATCTGCAAAATTATTCCACAAATCCTTCAATGGAAAGGTCTCCCAGATTCCCAGCCTAAACTGACTCCTTTTTCAGTTCAACTTTGCATTCTCAGCTATGCCAAATAACAATGCTCTTCCCACCACCTCCACTTCATACTTCCCAAATAACGTGAGGTGTTCATGCAATGCTTGCTGCCCTTTCTAACCCTTTTCCCTTTTGCCTGTATTGCTCTGGTACAATCACAAACCAACACAATCCAAACACAAACGTGCCAAGGCCAACACAGAATGGCTCCCTCCTGCCTGTTGGCACCTTCTACTGCTGTGTCAGAGAATAATCAAGCAATCAATAGCAAAACCCCAACATCCTCTTTTCAGCCAGCTCAACTAATGTCTCCTCAGTGGTTACTTACTAATTGCTTTATTACCCCTGTCTGCAGGAACACGCTCAGGTTATTCAAGGGCTGGAGCAGCACAAATCCTTACAGATGCAGAGTGGAAACTATTCTGTTTATTTTCCCATTGCCTTGACCCAGGTAGCACAGGCCCAGTTGCAGGTTTATTTGAGAGGGACCCATTGAAGGTGATCCAGCAGGTAAACCTAGCCAGGACAAAAGCTGAGAGTGCCCCCATTATCTGAGCTTGAGCAGGCTTTTGTTGGGACTTTTGGTGGGTGGCTAAAACCTACTGGTTTTGAGCAGACTGAAAAGAACAAATGCATCAAGAAACTGTTCTCCTTGGTTCTTCACAGGCAGCCACTTCACTTCAGTTTGACTCTAGAACAGCCTCCAGTTCCGAAACACTGCAGAAAAGTTCTTAATTAGGATTGTTGCCATGAAACTAACCCCAGCCCCAAGGGTACAGGGCTGGCTTCACAACACAAACTGTGAATGAATAGGGCTTCTTGTGTGACTGCAGAATAATGCTTTATGCCTGTCCTATCTGCAAGATGACATGAATCACTGCCCAAAGGAAAAAATTATTGCAGATACTAATGATATAAAAGGTTATTCTATAAGTCACACAAGAAATCCTACTCATGCAAAGAGTATGCAGGAGTGCAATAACTGAACAATGACAATCTGTTGGGATGGGGACTGTCAGCCAGCACTTGACTGACTTGCGAACTGCAGTCTAGAAAACTGCAGGATAGGGCTCCAGTGCCCTGAAAGTCTCAAATTCAGCAAAACTCTTCTTGAACCCTCATCTGCAGCAGCAGCAACAGGAGCTGGAAGCCACCATAACACAGAGTAGGGAGCCAAGCAGCCCTTCCTGCCCCAGACACGGCATGGGCACCATGGTGCAACTGCTCCTTCCAGTGGGAGAGGTGGCAGGATCGACCCCCAGGTGGCTTCTCTTGCCAAAGGAAACACAGATGGAACAACAGGTTTTCCATTTGGACAGGCCCCAGCAGAGTTTCACAAGTATCACCCTACCTATGTGATCAGGTGTCAGGTCTTACTCTCCTAGAGGAGCTCAGGGTCTCAAAAAGCAAATTATAAGTGCATCCTCTTATTTAGAAATGCTTGATCTTTGTTTAGAGTTTACTCAACAAGGCAGATTTGGGAGCAAACTACATTGATTATAGAAGACAACAGTGGGCAAATAACAAAGCAATGCTTTCTTTCAAATAAAATAACAAATCCACTTCTGCTGAATTAAGTAGAAATTTTACAACCAGACATTTAATTAATTAGATTGAACTGACTGACAATTTGCTATCACTTTCACAATTAATTACCTCACAAAACAAACAGGTGACTAAAAAAATAACTTTTCTTCCTATACTGAAGAAGTTCACAAGAAAAAGTCTAACCCTCTGAGTTGCTCCTGTATTTCTCACAGATTTACATCCTTTGATGTCCTTAATGGCAGCAGAACTTTTTTGTACGTGGGACTTAGGTGAGAAACTGCAGCTGTGGTAATTTTTCAGTCCTCATGATTGGTAGGAATTTAATGCCTACATTTCAGGTACAGTAAAAGAAACCATTCACTATTGCACCTGTACAGGTTTGGGATTAGAGGGTTTACACCATTGACACTGGCAAGACACCAGAGTTTAGTTCTAGGAGGTTTCAGCTCCAATCTATTTCATTCTTTAGAGGCTGCAACAACCTGTGATGGCTAAAAACCCTGACTTGCCTCCTAACCCAGGTTAGAGGATCTGACCTGCTCCAGCTGAGTACTCCTCTCTGAACCAGAGGACACTCCTTCATATCCTCAAGTGCTTCATTATTCACTTACCTGCACACTAGGAAAGGGGCCATTATTTCCCATTTGAGTATGTTCAGCACCAGGCTCCAGCAAACAGCTATCCCACCTTCTTATGCTAAAATAGTACTTTCAGGAAGACAAATTTCCTCATAATATAATCAAATCACCTCTTAGTCTCTTACAGAACTGCCAGAGAGTCTGGAAGAGAGATGTCTCCGGAGTCACTGCTCTAAGTCCTTTTCTGAGTTCTGTATGTAATTTTCTCCTGTTCTTCCAAAAACATAGAAGAGGTGGGATTCATCTCACTTACCTACACAGCAATGAAGTGTTAGGTACTGCCTGTGCAATGCAGAGAGACAGGCACCTCAAAGAGAAAGATCACCCCCCTGAGCTTAAAGAACAATCTCATTTTGAGATGACCAGTTACATCAGAGGAAGCCCATCCCTCAGGATTACACAAGAACACGGGAAAAACTGTATCTGTCTCCGACAGTGGCTAAATGCCAATGCCCAAGGAACAGTATTAAAAAGACACAGGATATTTCCTGGGAGTGCTCTCCTAGCCTCCAACTGTGTGCAGTTCACGAGAACTGGATGTGCTTTCTGTACTTACTAAGCTGCAGAGGATGTCCCTCCCATGTGCTTGAGCACTCCCCAGATTCAAGAGAAACTTTTTGCATCCAGAGCATCTCTTGAGGAGACATTCCATCACCTACTGCCCCTTTCAGTGGTGTCACTCACAAGCCCCAGTATGTCAGGATCTTGTACTGAGACAGACCTGCATGCACACTGTCCACAGCATCCCTCAATGTACGCAGTTCCACGCCATCCCTCTGCCTTCTCCTTCCCAGGATTATTAGCCTTTGCTCACTCAGCTGTTCTTGTGCAGAAGCCACTTTGATCATTTCAGCATTTCCTGCTTCAACACTTTAAGACACGGGAACCCAAACTGGGCACAACATCCAGATCAGATGAGAACCACAAGCAGAAATTAATTTTTGAACTGCCTTTCAAAAGTTCATATTTTCCCTGTACAGTGCTTTCCCCTTCCAAGCCTCACTGTTTTCAGATAACACATTCTCAAATGTCTGCTCTCATAACCACCTGGGTTAATTCATACATTCTGTCCCTCTTCCTACCTGTCCTCCAAGAGGAAACAAAGCTACTATTGTCCTTGTAAACTGTGTAAACCTGCTGAGAGAAGACTCTGCAAGAAGGTGGTGTTCACTCTTAGAGACCAAAATTTTCATACAGCCTCAGAAGGAAGTTTCCGAGATGGGCAACAATGATCTAAAGGTCTTGGACAGCTTGTCTGTGAGGAAAGAGGGAGCAGGACCAGGCATTTCAGACTGGAAAAGAAGGGACTTTAGATTAGTACAACATTCTACAAAATCCTGAGTGGCATGGAAAGGGTAGAGGGGGGGCCTGCATGCTCACCTTCTCTGGCACAACTAGGCAGCCAATGCCACCAGAAGCAGGTTAAAACAAGCACACATGGGCAGCAAACCTGTGAAACGTCTTGTCAAAGGATGCCATGGACACAGAAAGATTCTGGGAAACCAAGGGGCCATGTTTTAACACCTCCGTCAAAAGCTACCACCTTTTGCATGGGCACCACTTGATACCCTTTAACTCTTGCCATGTTGGGGTGACAGAACAAACAGGGAACAATTACTTGATATTCCCATGGTTGCAGATTGCTATTACAATCCTTCCTCTTAGCCATCCTACTTCCAACCATGTATTTTTCCAGGCTAAGCTCCAGTTTATTTGGTTACTCTTTTTACAAAAGCTCTTCAGTCATGTGTTTTTCCCTAATCTTAACTATGACTCTTTGGAGAGGGGAGAATGTCTGCCCCCAACTTCTGAGGGGGTATGTTATTCCTTACACAAACCCACCATGGATTTACACCATGGCATTCTGTTTTGCTCCCTCTCCTTTCCCAGAGATCTGTCATTTCTATTTGCCTTTTATTTTGACTGCTGCTGAGTTTCACAAAGTTTTATCTGCATTACTTGAAAGATCTCTTTCCTGAACGGCACAGATTCCCATGAGCTCATCTCTGCACAGACAATTAGTTGTTTATCCCTGTGCGCATTATTTTACATCTACTGGTATCAAGTACCACGTGCCTAAAACCAAGTACTGCAAGAACCTTCTGTAACTCCAGCCAGCTCTTGTTTCTGCTCCCCTAATTCTCTCACTTCATTACTCGGCCTCTCTTCCAGGCCACTTGTACCTGTGTTGCACAACACAAGCCTGAGCACGGATCCCCCAGGGACTGCACCAGTGACCACTCTTCACTAGACAAGCTGACAGCCCTTCCTACACCTTACCAGATATTAATTACTGAAAAAGCTATGCTCCTGTTCCATGGCAGTTCATTTCCTATGAGAAGCATTAACAGAGTCCATTGTTAATCTCTCTCTCAAGAGAGAGCAGAATTGCTGCTTGTTTGTCTCTTGTGCCTTCTTGTCAAAGAGCTGCAGACCATCGAACTTCACCAGCTGTAGCTGGACTTGAGCATTCCCTCAAGGGGCTGAGGGGGTCACTGCAGTGGGAACACTTACCAAGGCAGGCTTCCAAGCTGACGTGACCTTGAGAATCACTGGCCCTGACAGGGGGATTAACACTGCTCTGCAGTCTGTGTGGACTTGCAGAAGTCACGTTTTAAATGGGGAAATCTCTTTTGGCGGATCCACTCAAAAAAAAAAATCTCCCAATGCTAACTTAAATACAACCTCCCCACAGTTCCTGCAGCAATGTAAGGCAAGCCCAGGACTCAGTAACTGATTTGGGCTAGTATCAATAATAATAATAGTCTGCACTGGCTTTTAAAAATAGACCTGGCACTAGAGCCCAAACTATTGCTCTAAAATATGGACTATCAGTCAGTGAGTGCAGTATTACTCAGTGTAATTCCTTCAGGTTAAGTCACAGGGTAATCCAATATTCCAGTGCCTCTATCCCCTGCACAAACACCAGCACACAGGGTCCTGGAACACCAGAAACTGCTGTGCAAAGCCTGTCATTACAGAGGAGGGAGGCTAGTATATCAAGAAAGATGTCACCCTTTTCAGCTTTTCTGAAATACCCTTCTTCAACTTTCCGTTTGCACAGTCTTGGAACTAAAACTGACCAGACAGGAATCTGTGCCCCATGAGACTGGTTTCCAGTTATACAGATGAGAAGCTGGAGCGTAAAAGCTCACACAATTTTTCCACATAATGCCAACCCATCATGTATAAATACTCTGCCAACTAATTATTGTTCCAGCCCCGCGTCTGTGTAGAACCACTGCTTAATCTTGCTCACTTAGCAGGCCCCCAATACATTAATAAACATGCTGAAGCTTAACAAGGCATGAGTAAAAAAAACCATTAAAGCTTGAGCTCTGACACACTGACAGAAAATAAGGTGACCAACCCATAACTCTGGAGGTGAACAACTTTCAAAAGCACATAATTAGCAAGGCTCAGAGCACAGGTCAGAAAGCCTGCTTGATTAAGTAATGTGTCTCCTGGCTGTTTATAACCTTACATGGAAAGAGATAATTTCATATTAGCAAGATAAATTTATTTTCCCTGGAATGTTAATTTAGTATTAACAGTATCCAATTGCTTTACACAAATTAAAGTGATTTTACTTGAGTGTTAAAACAACAAAGGAAGAGCTGTGCCCGAGACAGCATTCCCTCGGTCATCAACCTTTGCTGATACTGAGGTTACGATCTACAGATTCCATGAAACCATCTTCGGAAACTTACTGGGCAGTTCCATTCCTCCTGTGGCAGACTAGCCATGTGCTAGTGATCTGCAGAGTAAAATACATTTTTAATAACAACTAAAATCCAAAATTGTTTTCATTCACTGCCCATCTATTCAGAGCTCACGCATTTCTCACTGCTGTCCTATGCAACTTCTTCGTGTCTTACATGCAGCACACTGCTCTTTGCTCATTTAAGTCCTCAGGCAGTCAGGATTTTTGGTAAAGTTCTCCTTGTCTGAGGTGACAGGCCATCCCTCCAGGGAAGTTCCCAGCTGGGGTACTGTAGCCCTTCTCGGGGTCAGCAGTGAGAGCAGGGAAGCTCAGCCTGCGTGCTGCACTGCCATCCCCTCCTCCAGGCACAGCCCACGGAGCAGGCAGTCGTTCCCTGCAGTCACACCTTCCACAAGCCCGTTCCTGCCAGCCAGAAATGGAACAAATCACACCAAAAGGTGCAGCACGTCCTGGCACTGCTACAGCTTCTTCTGCCTGTGCCTTCCATGAGCCACACCTGAGGCACAGATGGGTGAGATCAAAGCAACACAGAACTTCAGGGAGCGTAACTTTTCTATTCCCTTTACCAAGGAAAACTAGGGGTGTTTTGGCCTGTCATCCCAGTGAGACAGAGGAATGAACTTCCCCTGTATCGTTACTAAACCAGGGAGCTTTGCAAAACGAAAAATTTCCATTCATTTCTCTCTTTTCTCTGTGTATTTAAACAGAACCAGATTAAAAAGACAAGCAATACACACAGAAAAAGAACCAAACCAAAAAACAACTAACAGAAAGCCAGATAAATGTACATTCCCTTATTTTAAGTGGGCAGCTGTGTTCACATTCATTAAAATGAACAGTCACTTTTAACTAGCTTGTGCAACCTCAGGTATTGCCTCCTGCGTCCTATCCATACACTATTCTGCAATCAGAATTATTAATTTCTCCATCAGTATTTACATGCTACTCAAACACTGACTTGTTTTCCAGTATTAACCTCATTTTACCCTGCAAAGAGAGTACATTGGGTTTTGGTGCTCAAAGCCTGATTTTCTAAAGTATGTGACATTACAGAGTGTTTCATATGGCCTGAGCAAAGCACCTGCTTAATCACACCTGTCCTGACAGTCACAGAACAGAAATTCCACAAACCAAACCCAGGGTTTGTTGGGCAGCAGAGGCAATACAGCAGTGAAGTCTGGTAGAAGAATCTTGTCCCTTAAAGACACGAAAACAGCTCTTTACTACTGCACTTAACTACCTTAATTATGGATGAGAAAACTCCCTCCTACGAGTTCTGCTTTGCTGTCCAGTTTCTGAGAGAATTAGAGCACAGGACCTAAGCTCTAATTTAGCCTTCCAGAAAGTTCAGTGCAACAGGAGAAAGCCTGGTCTTACAGGGACGAACAGCATTCAGTCATTTAAGTCAAATCAGTGTTGGAAAACATTTACACAGCAAAGGCAAAGCAACCTCTGTCCTGCACCAGGCTGTGCCAAGCTCAGAGTTACCCGAAGTCAGGTTATCTGTGAAATTCAAGGGGTAGAAGTTCCCTCACGGAGAACTGCCTTTACTAAAACCAAGAAAACCACCAGCCAACATCCACCTCACCCCTCAAAAGAAAGGGAAAACAAATTCCACTGTGCAGCATCACAGTTACACCTGCAGGGCTACCAGCAGTGAGTGTCAGACCGCAGGGCTCCACCACAGAGCTTTCTGGGCTGCCTGGGCCACGTTATTCATCACCTGCTCCACAGGTTGCAGCTGAAGGAAATGAAATAGAGGCTTTTCCAGTAAATCTCTGCAGTACTTGGCAGTCACACGTCGGTCAGCTGTAATCTGAGGCACTTTGCCCACAGCTACCTTTACATTGCACCTCGGAGCAAATTACGAGTACAAAATACGACACATGACAGTGGATGCAAAGGTTTAGGTAATGGAAAGTGACCTTGTGCCACCAGGGAACTTCAACTTTTCTCTTTCATTTTATATCAAGGCAAATATAAATCAGTTGCAACTGATACCCAGTGTTACCATTTCCAGATATATAAATGCTGGGAAAAAAAACCCCAACAGCCCACCACTGTCCCTTTCTTAAAGTTCATTTATTAAGCAGACATTAAATGTATAATTTTACAGAACTGAGAGAAGTCTAACAGTACTGATCATCTCCTCAAAGTTCCTAGGAAAATAGCTTCCCCACACACACAACCTGTGAGAGCAGATCTATTCAGTTTGGGAGATTCAGAAGGAATAATCAAGTGAAAAGGTGGTTATTTTCAGTTAAGTGCTTGGAAGATTTATTTCCTAAGCAGGGATCATATGTGAGGTAAAGGCATGAGACCCCCACCAAGAAAAACGTGCCTTGCAGGCAGCACTTCGACAGTGAACAGCCTGGGGACTGCCTGCCTCCTGGATCCTTCCCTGGCCTGCACTCACTGGGAAGGTGGGAGCACAGAACAGCACATCTCCCAAGGTTTCCTTCTTCACCATGAAAAACAGAGGTAATATAATTAGTCCGAAGCATAAAAATATTTACTTTACTCAAGACCAGGGCAGTCTGATGACCTGCAGGGAGAACTACTCCAGCAGGAACTCCTCCTTCATAAATCATTCCATTTGTTACCCAGTCTCAGTTTTACACGTTCACACTCAAATTAATCTTGACTTCATCTGCCCACGAACCAAGGAGTCTTGTAGCCAAAGCTGCTCCCTTCATGCTCATGAAGAAATACTTGGGGGGAAACAATTAAATCCTGCTCTCACGGCCACGTATCCCTTCCCAGCGGCACCGAGGGCGACCCCAGGCCCGGCCACGGCTGGGGCAGGGGGTCACAAGGGCGGCACGGCCCGGGGACAGGCGGCGATCCCGGTGTCACCTCCGGCGCTGCGGGTGTCACCGGCAGTGCCGGGACGGGACACACACCGCGCCTGGGGCTGCTGGGAGCCCCCGCACACCCCGACGGACCGACCGGGACACCCCGACACGCTGTCCTGGGACACCCCGACGGACCGGGACACCCGGGACACCCCGACGGACCCACTCGGGACACCCCGACAGGCTGTCCTGGGACACCCCGACGGACCCACTCGGGACACCCCGACAGGCTGTCCTGGGACACCCCGACGGACCCACCCGGGACACCGCGACAGGCTGTCCTGGGACACCCCGACGGACCCACTCGGGACACCCCAGCGGGCCGACCCAGCCGGGACACCCCGACGGACAGACCGACCGGGACACCCCGACGGACCCACCCGGGACACACAGACAGACCGACCCACCCGGGACACCCCGACGGACCGACCCAAGGCACACTGACAGACTCACCCGGGACCCCCGCAGACGGTGCCGGCCCCGCCGGTTCCCCCCGCCGGTTCCTCACCCACCGGCCCCGAGGAG
>JAWWMP010000011.1:19853063-19863215 GCA_035047865.1 Dendrocincla tyrannina
TGCGCTGCATGGCCGTGCCGGCCAAGTACCGCCACATGCAGACCTTCTACCGGTGAGCGCCCCGCCCGGCCCGGCCCGGCCCGGCCCGGCCCGCGGGCTCGGCCGGCTGCGGCAGCTGCCGTGTCTCCGCAGGTACTACTCGGGGGAGAAGAAGGCCCCGGTGCTCACCGTGTTCATCGGCGGCAACCACGAGGCTTCCAACCACCTGCAGGAGCTGCCCTATGGCGGGTGGGTGGCGCCCAACATCTACTACCTGGGTAAGGCCCCGGCCCTCTCCGGCACCGCCACCCTCAGCCGTGTCCCCTCCGGCCGTGTCCCCCTCGAGCCATGTCCCCACCAGCCATGTCACCTCTGGCCTAAGTCTCCTCTGGCCTTGTCCCTTTCCAGCCGTGTCCCCTCCGGCTGTCCCCCCCCAGCCATGTCCCCTCTGGCTTTGATCCCCTCCGGCCGTGTCCTCACCAACCGTGTCCCCTCTGGCCTTGTCCCTTTCCAGCCGTGTCCCCCTCCGGCCGTGTCCCCTCCGGCTTTGTCCCCTTCCAGCCGTATCCCTTCCAGCCGTATCCCCTCCGGTCTTGTCCTCCACCAGCCGTGTCCCCACCAGCTGTGTCCCCTCTGGCCTTGTCCCCCACCAGCCGTGTCCCCTCTGACCGTGTCCCCCCCTCCGGCCGTGTCCCCTACAGCCCCAGGGTGACCGGCCGCCCTCCCTTCTCTTGCAGGTTACGCGGGCGTGGTGCGGTTCCGCGGCGTGAGGATCGGCGGCATCTCGGGCATCTTCAAGTCTCACGACTACCGGAAAGGTACCGGGGCGGGGAGGGAGCCCCGAGCGCGCCGGGAGGTGTGGCTGTCCTCACCCCCGGGGCCGCAAACCCCTCCTGGCTCAATGCTCGGCGTTTGGGGGTTGGAGGGGGAGTCTGTAGCTGCCTGGAGACAGCAGCAGGAAGCAAGGCACCTTGTGAGTGTCGTTGGAACAGTCTCAGTGTTCCATGGCAGAGTCCTTTAGCGTGCAGTGCAAGTCTCTGGTTTTCCCTGTGTGAAACAGACTGACACTGTATAAATGTACTGTCCTGTTGAGTCTTAATGCCCATACGTATCTGGTTCCTCCTGGTTTCGTATGTGTATTCAATAGTTCTTCCTTGGAAGGGTGGCAAAAATCTGGTCACAGGTGATGCCCTGTGTCAGTGAGTAGAAGAGTTTACTCTTTCTGATCTCAGCACATGAAAGAGTCGTCCTTCTGGTTACTGTACAGTACTGTCTTTAGTAACACAGGTCTTCAGAGAAGCTTTGCAGTGGCTTTCTAGCTGCAAAGCACTGAAGTAGTTTGCTGGAACCTCTGATTGTGTCTAATACCTGCCAATGCTCATTTGGTCTGTTGTTCTCAAGTGTACACTTTGTGTGCCTGAATGCTGCATGTGGGAGATGAGTCGAGGCTGCTTTGGCAATACTCATGACCACTGAGGAAGCCTTTTTTCTGTTCATTATTTAGAGTATGTAGGAGCTGTGCTAGGCTTTCAGGTTTCTTGTCCCGAGGCAAACTTGGAAACTCATGCCTTTGTCAGGGTCTGTGTTTGTACTTCTGGAGTGTAGTGACAGGGGTGTTTAAGCTGTAGTTTGGTGGTGGGTGGCAGCACTCTTGAACAAACAGAAAAAATCACAGCCTCAGAGGCCTCAGGCAGGAGTCAGTTCTCTAAATGGTGCTTTGTGATCTTTTAGTTTATCTCTCTTTCGGAGTGTTAAGTCCTAATTTACGTTCTGGCCATTGAGCACTGATAGAGGCTTGCTGTGCACTGTCACTGTGTCTGTGCCCAGCTTTAGCTTTTCCCATCTCCCTGATGTTCCTTTGCTGTGCCAGCATGTTTGCACACATACTCATGATACTCCTAGACACACAAGTTCCATGGCTGTGCAGCAAACAGCTCTCCATACGTGGAACTGCATGTGGCAGTGCATTGTAAGCGTGGAGGTGAGTGGGGAGGGGAGGCAGTGAGTACCTCTCTCACCCCAGAGGTACAAAACCTCATACATCTTTCTGCCAAAAGTGATTTGTTTCCTGGCTTTTGAGTATGGGGGTCAAACTCCTGTTTTTTATTGCCACAACTGAATTACTGTATTTTCTGTATTTGTCAAAATAAGACACACAGTGGAAGAATTGCTCATTGTTGTAGACACACTTTTACAGCATATTTGCCTCACACATAAAAGGTTGGCAGCCTGTTGGTGTAAGCTCTGTGTAAAGGAAATGCAGTGTCTGCCTTGATTACTGCCAGCCTTGTATTTGGGGGTGCTCCAGGTGTCTGTGTGACCCCAAAAAGCTGTCTTGCCAACAGTGTGGGAGGGAACCGGTGATGCAGGCAACTGTTCTTGTTTTTAATGTTTCAGGCCACTTTGAATGCCCCCCATACAACCAGCAAACAATTAGAAGTGCCTACCATGTCAGGAATATTGAAGTCTTCAAACTCAAACAGGTTAGTGAAAATCCTGTTTTTTAAAAAGTGGTCATTAATTCTCATTAATTTAGGGGCAGGAAGTTAAGCTGTTCTGATCAAGTATGCTGCTGCATAACAAACCTTGCCCAAAACTCTCAGCTAATCTGAACAGATCATTTTATGCTGGATGTTGTTCCACTGCTGTTCCTGCTGAGTATCTCCCCAGTGCAGGCTTGATCTGAATCAGGCACAGATGGGAGTGGAGCTTTTGTGTGCTTTTTTTTTAATTGGATAAAACCCAGGGAATGGAAGGTACTCGAGTGATACCCCTCTGTTCCAGCTTTATCTTAGCTTTGGGAAGATGGGTGCTGCCTTATGCAACATCCAAGGTGGTTAGTACAAAGTTAACTAACCAAAATTGAACCAGCTAAACGAGCTGATCCCAAATTCCCATGGTTTAAGTATTTTTGACTCCAGGGTGAGAAACTCAGGGGACAGTTTGTTCATTTCTGAGCTCTTGCCTGCTCCCTGCTGTGTCACAAGGGCTGAGGTTGTGGTGTAAGGACATGTCTTTGTAAACACCTTGTGGATGATGGTCCAGGTTGCAGCTGCACTCCACAGTGTTCAGTAGGTACAGGGATGCTGAACCCAGAATGAGGGTTTGCCTCACTGGAGAGTTTGATGACTTCACTGTAAGTTCCTCCTTACTCGGACTCAGGTTGTGTCTAGAAATGGGTTCTGATACAGCTGAGGGAAATATGCTGAATGTTAAATAAAGGCATGTTTTAAGACTTTGAATGGACATCTGAGGGGTGCTTCCTTTGAGGAGGAATCCTGTGCTTTGCTGTTAACCCTTTTAAGCAAAGCTTTTAAAAATATTGTAAGGAAGAAGATGCTCCATAGCTGTAATTCCCTCTGAGTTCCTGACTTAGGGTGATGAGGTGATCTTCTTTATAAGGCAGTATAAAACACAGCTGACTAGCCCAAGAAAGTGTAGAACAGGCCATGGGCATTGGAGTCCCTTTGCCAGTCCAGAGGGCCCCTGAAAGGTGGGGCTGTGGCAGCGAGGCTGGTGGGCACAGCTGGCCCCGTGCTGGGTGGTTGGAGGTAGAACCTGTTACCTGTGTAATTTCTGAACTCCTTTATCTTGTGTTGCATTTCCACACTGCATTCTGGCTCCCCAGCTGAAGCGTCCCATGGATATATTCATGTCCCATGACTGGCCCAGGAGCATCTATCACTATGGCAACAAGAAACAGCTCCTTAAAATGAAATCCTTCTTCCGCCAAGAAGTGGAGAGCAACACGTTAGGAAGCCCTGCTGCTTCGGAGCTCCTGCAGCACCTGAAACCCACCTACTGGTTCTCAGCACATCTCCATGTGAAATTTGCAGCTTTCATGCAACATGAGGTAAAGGGGGAAAGAAAATGAAGAATATACATGTCCCAGGCACATTTTAGAACTCCAGTGCAGGTAATCATGTCCTGAAAAACAACTTTGTAATGCTTTTTGTTGTTAAAACTCAGCTTAAACCACAAAAAATGCAGTGGTGTTAAGACTACTAGCTTGTGTAAGTTAAAGGGATGTCATAAGTCAGAGGTGTAACTCCTTAATCTTCAAGGACAGCATTAAATAGCTCATGTTATTGCTCTTGAAATGTGTTGATTTAACCTCTAGGAAAGCACTCTGTTCCCAGCTCTGTTGGGGAAAGAGACAACTTCAAAACAAGGTGATAGAGGAGCCACTGAAAAGTAAGGCTTGGCAGGTGTAGTTGTCTAATGGCCTGGGTTAAGCCAAAAACCAGCCCCTGTAGTTGAAACAGAGTCGTTCCTGAAAGTGGTGTGATCTCCTGTTCCTGTCTGGGAGTTATTTAGGTGTAAAAATGCAATTGCAGATCTTGTAGGCTCAACAAGTCTGAATTTTGTTAGAGTTTTCCTTTTTGCTCCAAGGCTGGATGTGCTCACCCTTAGGGATGAAATGTGGCTCTTGCTTTATCCTGCTGTCATCTGCATCCAGCTTCCTGTTAGACTCCCAGGGAAACCTGTCCTTCTCTTTGTCCCTCCATCCCTTTCTTATAAACCCAAGCTGACTTTCTATTTCAGAAAGTATTTTCCCTGCAAAAATTATGCCTTTAAACCTGCCTATGCAACTTCTTTAGAATGGTCAAATTTCAGAGAGCTGCTAATGACTGTTACCACCATTTGTTTCCTAGACAAACTCCAAAGAAGAGCTGCCAAAAGCAACCAAGTTTCTGGCTCTGGACAAATGCCTGCCCCACAGAGACTTTCTGCAGGTGAGGAGCATGTGCAGTGGGTTTTCACACTCAGTATTTCACTTGTCTGGACTGCTAGTGCAGGGCTTAGATATAAGCTGAAGGATAGGGCTGATAAATGGAGGAATTGGAAAGGGTAGGAATGCTGGCTGTGTGGAATGGTCTTTGTATCGTTTTGTCTTGAAATGAGCAGACTTTGGGTCTTGTCATGCAGGTGCAGTGTTTGCTTATCCCTACCATTTCCTCTCACCTTAGAACATTAACTTACATGAATGAGTCTAAAATCCTTTGCTGTGAGAGGGAACCCCTGACAGCTGTTCCTCAAATGCACTCAAGTGTTTTTAAAGTAGCCTTTATTTATCAGCTTAGAGGGGAAATGGCTCATTGTCTGTCCTTTAGGTGTGTGGTGGGATCCACTGGCTGTCTTCAAAGATGGAAGAGAGTATGAGGACAGGCTTTTGCTATGCAAAGGGACATTGGGGTGATAGTCCAGACCTAAAATCCTGTAGCAACGCTGATCTGGTTTAGTACTCCAGCAGCATGGTGATGCACCTGTGTGTAACTCTGGTTTAAAATGTCTCTTTTTCTTTTTTGTCCTAAAACTACCATAAAAGGTAGAACTACTTCATGGATAATTTAAAATCAGGGTCTGACTAGTGCTTTGACGAAACCAAACAGTTTGGTGTTGGGTTAGTGTCATTGAAGACAAAGTGATTTGACTTTCAGTCATTGCTATGCGAAGTGTGTGTGTTCATACAAGAGGAATAGCTGTTGCCATCAATTCTTGATGTGTAAATGAATTTAAGAGAGGGCAGTTTCCATTTCTCAGTTGCATAACTGTCCAGGAGGGAGGGCGTTCTGCTTTTTATTTGCTATAAGCTCAAATTCAGAAATGCCTTTGCTGCTGCTGTTGATTGTCCTTCTTTAGCCCTTTAGGCCTCTAAACCTGTAGGTAGGGATTGAGAGGGCTTGTTTGGTTGAGACCAGTGGCTCAGTGTACTTTAAACTTCGTTAAAACTCCACACAGTGAAAGTAACAACACTTTAATCAGTTTCTGGTGTCAGGAGAAGTAACTCACCTGGCCTGTGTCCATGTTTTGTCCCCAGATAATAGAGGTGGAGCACGATCCTAACGCAGGTGACTCTCTGGAGTATGATGCCGAGTGGATTGCAGTCCTCAAGGCCACCAACAGTCTTGTTAACGTGACTCAGAGCTCCTGGAACATGCCTGAAAAGAATGGCCTCCATGCCAAGTATGTTCCTGCAGGGTAGAGAGGAGAGTGTGATTGATTTTATTTCTTTGCTGGACTGGAAGTGATGCTGTGTTAGAGCGGTGCTTCTGTCCTGCAGCCTGCAGTGCCTGTAGGACTTGCTCAGTGCCTGGGAAAGCCAAGGGGATGTTGACAAAGCTGTACTCAGAGCATACAGCTTCCTTACTGCTCTACCTGGGCAGGTGGTTTTGTTTTGCAAACTCAGATATACCAGTGCTCAAGGGACAGAAAATACACTGTGGCTGATTGTCCTGCCAGTTAGAATGTGAGGCTGAAAATCAGGCTGGACTGTGGGGTGGGCTGACATAATGCACATACCCTTGGTGGGGACAGGACCAAAGGAAACTGAAAACTTCCCTGAAAAAGTCTTTAGAGCAGGTAGGTGTGTGCTGTGAGATGAATTTGAACCCCTCCTTTGCCGTGGGGATGGGCAGTACCTTTTGACCAGCTGCACTTGTTAAACTCTCTGCACTTGTTTAGGTGGGATTACAGTGCGACGGAAGAAGCCATCAAAGAGGTGTTAGAAGAGCTGAATCATAACCTCACAATTCCTTGTAACTTCACATTGACAGCTGCTTGTTATGATCCCAGCAAGCCCCAAAAGAACATGGAGCCAGTCCATACCATCAATCCCCAGACCACTGAGTTCTGTGCCCAGTTTGGCCTCACGGACATCAACGACAGGATCCAGCAGGCGAAGGCAGAGGGCTCAGGACGGGGCGAGTACGAAGCGGAGGAGGAGGAAGAGGAGATGGACAGCACTGGGTCAGCTGAGGAGCCCAGTGAATACAGTACAGATAACTCTGGCCTTTCCTCCATCAATCCAGATGAGATAATGCTGGATGAAGAAGGTGGTGATGAAGACTTGAGTACGTGTTCTGTCGATCCTTCCCCTGACCACCCCCCCGAGTTCTCCACGAGCTTCTCCGACATCCGCATCATGCCAGACTCCATGGCCGTGTCCTCTGACGATGCCATGGACTCCAACAACGAGGAGCTGGAGAAGTCTGGTGCCAGTAGGCAGGAGGAGGAGAAGAGCTCCACGGAGAGACCACTGAAGCGAATTAGTGGTGATGAAAACGGGAACAGTGGCATTAAAAAGATTAAGAGGAGGAATCAAGCCATCTATGCTGCAGAGGATGAAGATAAAACAGATTAGTGCCTCATATGAGGGATAACTAAGCTCTCTGCCAGCCTTTTTGTGGGAAGGTGGTGAGAACTGTGGTGCACTGCTCGTGCTTTTAATGTTACATGATCTTATTCATATTACTTTCTTAAGCTCAAGGGGCTGGATGTACCTCTCAGTGGGAAGATGATCTATCCAGGTTAAACAGGGAAGTCAGAAGCAGACTTTTCCAACAAAGTACTTTGTCAAAGGATTTAAAGCTCATCTGTCACTCAGTTTTGCTTCAATTCTTCATTTTTGGTGTACACTCCGTATCTTCAGCTGTACAGCTCTACACTGTGCTTGTCTAACAAGAACTCAGACTGCAGCCCAAGCCCAAGTGAGAGGATGTCTGACTCACAAGACTGAACGATTTGATTTTATTCCTTTTGTCTTGTTTTATACCAAACTTTTAATGCAAAGTAGCATACAAAATAGCTCTATGAATTAAAATTGAAAATAGAATTCCCATGATAACAAACAGCAATAGAAGAATGAAGATTTTTGTTTCTGGTCATAGTCATGCCATAGAAAAACTTCATGGTCATAAACAAAACAATGTGTATTGTCCAGGCTTTTAATTAGTTTTGGTAGGGAACCAAGTCTCTTGATTTGGAGGATGACAGTTTTATGGGGACCATGGAAACGTGCATCTTTGTTCTTAAAACCTCATTTGTGTTCTGTTTCCCAAAACTTGAGAACAATGTCTTAAACTACAAGTAGTTAGGAAGAACAGCTTCCTACTGTGGGCATCCCCACTGTCCCAGCTCTTCCCTAGTGAAGGCTGTGCTATTCCTACAGGTGCTGGGTGTTTGTGAGTTGCCCCACAGAGACACCTGCCTGATCATCAGCCTCCCTTTTCACCTGCCACTTCTTTTTGGTAGCTGTAACTTGCAGAACTCTTACAGTTGGATTTGGAATCTTCCACAGCACCTTCATAATCTTCAGCTGAGGGAGAACAGGAGCTTCCAGAATAGTGACCATCTCGAAAGATTTCCTTTTACATTTTCCCCCTGCATTATTAGCAATCAAATTACACTGCCTTGGCCTGAAGGCTGTGAGGATGACAAAAGTTCCTGTGTTCGTGACAATGACAGTGTTTGCAAGCAGCTGTCATTAGACTCATTAGTCTTTCTGCCAGTCTGCTGGTGGTCTGGGCTGAGCCTTTGGAGTCCAGACTTACCCCTGGCTGTGCTGCCCTTGAGAGCAGAAGTAGCTCCTGTGCTTTCCCTCCTGCAGGGCACGGGCAGTGTGGGGAAGAAAGTGTCCTGACAGGAAGAGGGACAGGGACCAGTGGGTGAAACAGGCTGGTGAGTGGGAGTTGTGTAGCAAGGAAACACTTTGAGGTCAAGACTTCTGTCTTGAAAACCACTTCTGTGTGTGGGATTCACCGTGGTTCTTCTCCCGTCAGCAGTCCACCGTGAAAACGGAACGTATTCAAGGGCTAGAAAATGGCAAAATTAGTGCTCTCCTCAGTTCAGTTGACAACTCCTCTGTTGAAACAGCCAGCACAGGGCTGTGGGGAGGTGTGAGGAGAGCCAGGGACTGTTTGGGGTGACCTCAGGGTGTGTGAAGTGGCTGTGGACTGTCAGAGAAGTTCCTGAAAGTAGCTGAGTCGTCTTAGGGGTCCTGGGCCTGCAGGGCTAAAATCTTAATCATGCCTCGTGATCTGAACACTATAATGGAATAAAGTATTTTAAGTATAAATTGTGTTGTGGACTTGAAAAGGCTCCCACGGAACCCGAGTGTGGTACAGAGCTCTCAGGCTCTCTGCACTGAGTGGAAGGTGTATCTTACATGCAACAGTCTGAGTTCTTATGTTTCTAAAGATGTTCTGTTGTTTGTCATCCCACATCCCCCCTTCCCATAAATGTGTTTAGGCTTTCCAGAAAGCAGGAGCCTTGGACAAGATACAATACTGATTTTTGACCCTTTTAAGGGATTTTTTATGAGGTATTTCAGCATCCATTGAGCAGACTGCAGCTGGTAAATACAGTTAACATGAGCTTTTTTGCAGTATGAATCTGTAGTTCCCAGTTGCCCACACCCCCTTTGCAGTCTGCATGTCCTCCCCTACCTTGCTCTCATCCATTATGGATTTTCCCTGCTGGCAAGATCCTGTGCTGCGTGAAGAATTCCACTGAAGCTCTAAGCTCCTCCAGGAAGGGCCAAATACTTCAAAAAGTATGTAAAACTCTAGGGAGGGCTCACAGATTTAAATTGGCTTTTAAGACCCAGAGCCTCCAGTCCTCTTCAGAAAGAAGCTTTAAAGTCTTTGAAAAGTTTGGACTTTGGACATTTTGGTGAGAAACTGCTGAAAAACGTTTCTCTGTCAAACCCTTGCATTGCAGATGTTTCAGTGTATGACTTTTGCACTTCGTCTGAAACTCGTTTTGCTGCTACTGGTGCTTGAGAAAAATGTTCACCTGTTCCATTCCAGGCCAGCACACAGGTATGTTCAGGGCATGCCATTGATCTGCTCAGGGAAACGAGGTGTAGCCTCTTTCCTTCAGTGGAGTACTTTTTTAATTTAAAGCTCCTGAGTCACCCTGTGGCTGATCCCAAAGCATGTGTATTGTGCTCCCCTTACCCTGCGATCCCTGACAGCTGGAGAGCTGAGACACGGCAGCTGGAGCTGGGATGTTTTCACTGGTTTCTCGTGTTTTTACTGCCCTGCCCCTGTTTCGTTCTGCCTTTAGGGTTGGTGCTGTCGGTGTCTCCACGCCCCACGTGGGGAAATCCAGGGGCTGACGCTGACCCAGCCCATCCTACAGCCCTGCACAGCAAACCTGAGGGAAGCCGTGGCGTCCTCGCGGTGTTTCTGTGAAAAAACACTCGGTACCGAAAATATTAATGACGGTAACAAAACCGATGTCGAAAACAGAACCCAAAGCATGTGTGCGGCAGAGGAGGGGCAAGGGCGCGCCCGGCTGGGCTGGGCTCTGCTCGGGCTGGGCTCGGCTCTACTCGGGCTGGGCTCGGCTCGGCTCGACTCGGGCCGGGCTCGGCTCTGCCCGGGCTGG
>JAWWMP010000011.1:19864160-19926619 GCA_035047865.1 Dendrocincla tyrannina
AGCCCGGGGCCGGGCTCCTGCCGCAGGGCCGGCGCTGCGGGAGCTCGCACAGCCCCCGGCACAGCCCCGCGTCCCGGCTGTGCCGGAGCAGCTGTGCAGGAGGTACCGCCCGCCTGCGGCTGCCGGAGCTGAGCGCCGGGGCTTTTCCTTTTTTATTCCTTACAAAATTCCTGCTGCGTGGGAGACACGTGAAACCGGTGTTGTCGCTAGGTTCTTTATTTTGGGTGCTGCCCGGGCACGAAAGGCCCTGTGCATGTTGCAGAGCGCGGAGCTGGCGGGGTGGAGGCCAGGCGGTGTTAGACACAGAAAGCTGTCTCTGAAGTCCGAAAAACTACTCCGTATTAATACGTAGGTCAGACAGCTAACAGCTGTTCTCAGAAATACTGTCGTTCATGACGTGGTGGAGGTTTACCTGTAGGATTTGTGTGGCATAATTTAGCAGTATTCCTGGAGACAAAGGGGCCCTGCTGCCTCTGGATGATTCGTTCCTGTTAGGTGAGACCACGGGCGAGGAGCTGCTCGTGCCTCTGACAGCTGGGTGGGGAAGGAGCAGCAGAGGCAGCCCCTGAGCAGGTACTTGCAAAAGCAAGGAAGAGTTTTCAGTTCCCTGATAGCTTCTCTCAAGGGAAACTCCTAAGGAAAAGCTGTGAAAGACTTAATAAAAAGTAGCTGGCAGAAGGAAAAGAGGTGAGATAATGGAAGCACACCTTGGCACATGTTCGTGAGAACCTGGAGGGAAAATTCCCTTCCCCTTTCCCACCCTTGTTTTTTGGAACGTTTGCCATCTCCGACGCTGGATCTTCTCAAAAGGAATAGCAAATCATTGGTGCATAAGTGTGTAGCTTACAAGCATGGTCCTGTTGCTGGGAAGAGAGTTGGCTTTGTCTTCCAAAGCGCTGTGGGAATGCTGTGGGGAAGGCTGTGCTGCTGTCCCGGCTGAGGCTGTGTGGGACAGGCTCCGAAATGTGTAGAGAAATGTTGTGATAAAATAAGTTACAGAAAAGAGTCTTCTTACCAGCTTCCTTGTTTTGGAGGCTGTGGGTATGTGTCTTGAGCAACGTTAACGGCTCTTAGAAACTTTTTCTTTCAGGAATTCGTGTTGATTCTTTATAGCAATTAAACATAATAAATCTGCAATTCAAGGGAGTGCTGATAACTGCAGTTTGTAAATAGCCCTCTGTTAACTTGCTCTGACACTTAGCCCGTTGTTATTTACCTTAAGCACCTCATCTTCCCTAAATCGCACTTGAGCAGGGGGTTAATCCCGTGTGGATGTTGCCCAGCGCTAACACATCCCACATTGCAATGTCGTTCTGTAGGTCTGCTGCCTCTTGCCTGGGAGGTTTGTGGCCCTGCTGCTGCATGAGGCATTGCTGCCTGCCTGCCCCTCTGTGAGCTGGTCTAAACTGTTGCCTCTGCTGTTTGTTCTCTCTCTGCAGGAGGTCACCGCCAGCAGCCGCCACTACGTGGACAGATTGTTTGACCTCGATCCCCAAAAGGTCCTGCAAGGTGTCATGTAAGTCCCTGCAACACCCTCGGGCTCTTGGCTGTGTGTAGGCCAGGTGTGCTTGGTCCCACTGGAGCTGTAGGGCAGGGGCAAGAAGCTCTTCCTGTCTTTTCTTTTGTTGAGGAATCTAGTTGGCAAATCTCTGTGCAAACATGATGGTATGGATGTAGGTATAGTATTGATACAGACTCTCTGCAGTGCGTGTGGTTCACAGTGCAGCTTCCCAGTTGCCAGAAAGGAGGGTAACATTCTGAGAGCTTTGAAACATTTTTTTGGATACACTTCTTTTTGGCACCTTTTGCTCCTCTTCCAGGTCTGCTGAGGTTCTTTTCTCTTACTCCACTGCTGAGTCAGTGTATTTTCCTCTTACTCTTCCCCTGCTGCTGTGACTGAAGGGCTTTTTTTTTTTTTTTTTTTTTTTAATGCTTGGCTTCTATCTCACCATGGGAACTGCAAGCTGAAAGAAAATGCTCCCTGAGAAATACATTTGGATGCAAATTATATTTCAGTGTTGTGTTGCATGGCAGTGGTCAGGGGCAATGAGTGAAAGTGAGGGAAGGACCTGTCATGCTGCAGAGTTCTGGTTGTTTCCTTGCTGTCCCTGGGCTAGGAGCTTTCCATTAGAACCACACAGCCAAATGGCAAATGAGTCCTTGCCCAGGACTGACTGTTGTGGTGAGACAGGACCTTTTTTAGCTTACCAGTAACGTGCTGGCTGTGGCTGCCTAATAAGACACCAGGAAACATCAAAGGATCAAGTGGATCAGAAAGCCAAGGATGCTGGTTGTGTTGCAGGTGTTTTCCAGTAGCAGACGAAAACAGTTATTCCCAAATAACTGAATTAATGTCCCCTTAAAATACATGAAAACCATGACAGGCATAAAAGTGTCCTAGAAATGTTCTTGGTTGGAATACCCCCTTACCTGTATAAAACCCTCTGATACCCCACCATAACTCTGTGTAGGTTTCTAACTCTCTGCTGGAGGAGAGCCTGGTTTTGCTGCCACCCCTTGGCCCTCCTAGTGCACTCGTGCAGGGGCTGGTGGGGTGGTCCTGGGGCAAGGATGTGTCTCAGCCAGTGTCCCAGTGGGGTGACTGAGCCCCTCTTTTCTCCTTGGCAGATGCTCTGAGCCCTGGCTGGCGCTCCCTCCCTGCTCTTTCTTTTCAAAGGACTGGAACCCACAACCCTTGGTAATCCCTTCCCTATCTTTTGATGTGTTATTCATATCTTTTGAAGTATAACTGATTTCCCAGAAACAGGAGTTTTAGGCAGCATCTTTGCCTCAGTTAACATCTGAAATTCTTCATCTTGTCCGTGGGTGTCAGTGGATTCTATGCTGAGATGCTTTTCTTACATTAAAAGACAAGGAAATATCAATTTATTTCCTAATATCTTTCAGTGGGCAGATTTGGATGGTAAAACTGTATTTGTGATGCTCTGGTTGAAATCTTCATTGTGGGAATGTATCTCTGCTGACTCTGAGCCAGTCCTGTGTGGCAGATGTGGTGCTTTTGGAATATTGATGGATGGGTGTGAAACAGTCCAATTTAAAAAAAAAGTAGAATTTAGAGTAGTTACATACTATGTATTAAAAATGTCTGCCAGTCCAGGGTTCTCTTTGGGCAGAAAAATATGGCTTTGCCCTTCTTCCCTTGACTTCAGAGGATCTGCAGAGGTGTTGGACTGAATTGTGTTTGGGGTGGAGTAGGAAGGAATTTAAGTTCTTCCAGAGGGCCTGTCAGAAGCTTTCCCAGCCACGCTGCATCCTTTGCAGAAAATCTTTGTTTCCTAAGATGTGCTTGGTTTTTTTCCTGCATCCTGGCTGGCAATACTGATGACCTAGATTTTTATTTTGATTGATGGAACTGTATGAATATCAAGGATCAGAAAATAGGCTGTTGTAAGAGGCTTTGTTTCTGCAGATTGTCTTCAGTTACAGTAGTCCTGTTTTTAATATGCTTGAAAGAATAACTTGGGTTTGGGGCCTTTTTTTAATTGCATCCTTGTAATTTTAATGAAACCCAACTTTTGAATGAGCTTTGATAAAGGTAAGATGCAGCCAAATGCTTCTTGAACTTGAAAATCATGCCAATCCAGTTCTCATCTTGTAACTTGAGAAAGTTTTAATTACATATTCTGAAAGCATTTAAATGATCAAAATCTCTTCTTTTCCTCTCTTTCCCATGAATTTTCAGGGAGGTGGTGTTCAGAGTCTCCTTTGTGCAGACAGTGAAGCCTTACCTGGCTGGGAGATTTTTCCTTTTGCTCCAAATGGCAGTACAGAACCCTGTTGTCTGGTACTGCTGCCTGTGGTTCTGTTGATCTGCTTTCAAAACGTCAAGTTTCCTGCAGAACTTTTGTTCACATCACTTCTGTCCTGGTCATTTGGGTGTTGATAGTGGGTAGGAAGGGGGGAACTGTGAGTTCCTGCCACTGAATCCTGAATTTGAGTCCAGGATGTGAAATGCTGAGATTCCTACAGGGATGACCCCTGCCTTTTACAGCACCCTGTAGGGAACCACAGTGTTCAGGGCCCATCTCCACACCCACATCTGGGGGCCAGTGTGTGTATCTACCTTCTGCCTGCTATGTAGATGAGCAAGATTAACGTGGCAGTTTCCTTCTGTAACCATGAACTCCACACTGTGGCCATGCTTATCCATGAGGGGTCTGTCCAGGTTAGCTTTGTGGCCACTGGGCTGCTCTGCTACCCCCTTCATCCTGTTGTAGAGCTCAGATTTGCCCTGGGGAGCTCTGAGGGGTCTGTGCAAGGTCAGCACTTGTGTCAGGAGTGCAGCTCTCAGCACAGCTGGTGTGGGCAGTGCATGGGCTGCTTCAGGTATTGCAGGGCTTTAAACACTGGGGTCTCTCTGGGCTTCTCTGAAATGTTGGCAGAACTGAGCTGCCTCTGGAAATTTGGGTTGTTAGGAAAGCTTCATTTTGTTCCAAGGTGATTGCTGCAACCTCATCCTGTGCTTTGCAGTGGGGCAGTATTTATTTATTTCTTTAGAAACACTTCTGGGTTGTAATTCTTAGACTGTCATTTGCTTTTTACCTGCTCTTAAGCTCAGGACCACATTGTTTAGATGCAAGACTGAGACCTGGTTTTGTCCTTTAGTTTATTTGCTGGTTGGAAGCTTCTTTGAGAGACATTTTGTCATGCTTACATTTAGCCTGGTGCCTTCAAAGTGGCAATCTATCATCTTATGGAGAGCTGTGTGATCCCTTCTCAAGGCTGGGTTTGAAAGCACCATTCTTTTAACAAATCTGGCTGCTCAAGGTCCCAACTGTTTCTCATCAGGCTGTGCCTGAGCAGTCAGAAGGTGTCATCCTATAGGACTTGTAAATCATCATCTTTGTGGTGCACTGAGAATTCCTTATGCTTTGGTTGTGCCCGTCCTGTATGGCCAGCAGGAGTGAGAAAAGGATTTTCCAAACTTGTGGGAGCTTTTATTGCTCAGGGCAATGAAGGAAACATCCTTTAGAAATGGCAGGTGGTACTGATAAACCACCTCAGCCACTGCGTGTTTTACATCCAGCTTGTATGATTTTTGTATTTGTGGGTTTGAAGTGGATGTTCCAGGCAGGTGCTGAGCTGGCTGTGCAGTGGTGTCCTGTGTGTCTCAGCCATGGCAGCTGGAGGGAGCAGCAGTGCACAGGTCACACATCTGCACAAAAGCTGTGTGCAGTGTAAGAGGCAACTTCATCGAGTGAGAAGCAATTCCCATCTCAGCTGTAATGGAGCAACAGGTGCTCCCTTCAGGTAGCTGTGAAGAGGCTCCTTCTGCTTGTTCTTCATGTCTGTTAAACAGCTCTGCTTTAACACTAAGTAATGAACAGCACTTGTTTGCACAGAGTGCATCCCAAGGAGCTGCAGTGACCCTTTCAGTCTGTGGGCACTTCGGAACCTACATTTTCTGCAGGAGCTGTGTATTTTTGCACATCCCTTGGCCCTGTGGAAACAGAGCAGCCCTTAGAGAGCTGTTCCTGTTACACTTTGCCCCTGTACATTTTTGGTCAGTTCTGTTGTCTCCTGGACACTGCACTGCATTAAATGCATATTCTCCATGGAACTCGGAGGTGTAACTGGCAAGAACAAGTGCAGTAGTCTTTTGAAGTGTTTTCATGCAGAGCCATTGGTGTGGTGAGACTCCTGAGCGTGCTGTGTGGACTGCAGGATGGGCTCCTTGTGGCTGGGAGCTGGGGGGGTTCTGTGGGCTGCAGAACGTGACAGAAATGTGAGCAAGCTCAGGTGGTGCTGTGAGTACGACTGCTGGTTTCTCCTTCCTGGAGGTAAGCTGGGAAGGAAAGCTTTTCAAGAGAGGGAAGATGAAATGGAGAGGCTCAGACATCGTTGGAGAATTAAGCAGTGCTCTGCAGAGGAGTTTTCAGTGGAAGGGGCTTTGTACTCAGGTGGCAGGAGAGTGCAGACAGGGGGAAGAGAGAGAGGTGCACTGCAAAACGAGTGTGTTCCTGTCAAGGAATAAGGTACTCTCTCTCTTTTGTGCTTTCTTTATAATGCAGCTGAAGGTGCAAATGCATACTAGCTTCTTTTGCAAGTGAATTGCAGTGTACTGTAACTCCTGCTCTGATATCTCTATAAATATTTAGAGCTGGGCTAAACTTCAGGCACACCTGTGACATTTGGCCAGCAATCTCCAGCCTAAGAGGGCCGTTTAATATTTCAAGCCTTGCAGTTACTGCTGTGACCTGTGAGAGAAGCCTGATGACTGTTGAGTCTGTTCAGTGCTGCCTTTCAGATGGATGGGAAGCCTCTTTTCTCCCAAATCCCTCTCTTGATGCCACCCTCAGAGTGGTGATACTGTCGCTGTGATGATTTCAGGCTGTGAGTAGGATGAGGGAGGAGAAACAGCTTCTGTCAGCCTGGCTGGTGGAGCTGGGGGAAGTCAGGGAGTCACAGGAGTCCTGAGGTGGGACGTAGGGACAGACTTCCAGCTGAGCACAGCTGAATGCTGCAAGTCATCTCCCAGCTCCTGATGCAGGGAGTCCACCTGCCCTTTATTAACCTGTTAGACAAATTCTGCCTGCCAGGGAGGGCAAAATATAGCAGCCAAGAGAGCAGGAGTTGTTGTGCCCTTTGGGGACGTGTGGGGTGTTGTTAAGGCTGAGCTCAGAGGTTGAGCCTGAGGGATGTGTTCCACAAAATCAGCAGTGCTTCTGAGTTTATCATTCTTCCTGTTTGGAGTTTGATTTTCTGGTTCCAAGCTGCCCGTTCGAATTGATTGGAATCAGCATTAAAAAAAGTTGAATTTACTTTCCTGAAGAAGGTAATTTTTCATTTGCAATATGGAACTTTTAGACTGTAAAGGGTTGGCATTTCTGGAAACATGCACAGGCCAGAGTTCTGTTTACCAGTTAATCTCCTTACCAGATATTAAGCTGATTTTAGTATATATCCTGTATTGCAGGTGCTGGGCTGAGAATTTAAATGTGTTGAGATTTTTTTCCTTGGGAACTGTAAAGTAACAGGAAGGCTAGCTAGTAAAATTATTTGTTAAAACATACTTCAAATGTGCATTGTCTGAAGTGTCCAGAATTTCAGAATGGGAGAGTCTGTTTGGATGTGGGTATACTGGGGTTTCCATCCTAGTGCACACTGAGTAACACCCATTGGAAAAGGAAGCTTAGGCATGAATAAAGCATGTAGAGGCCAGTCCATCATCTTAGCTTATTTGGGGCTATAGATCAGAGGCTGTTTCATGTCAGGTAGACTTTAGGTTATTGCAGTCTCTGGGTGGCAGCTGTCTCAAATGACCAGGGTTTGGTGAGCCTGCAGTGGTGTGCTGGCCTAAGGGGCAGTGGGCAGGGTCAGAGGGCAGTCCAAGCTCACACCCAGAGCAAGCAAGCAGCTGCTGCAGGGCCATTCTGAGGTGTTTTCCTGTGCTGAATGAAACTTATTAGTTCTCCTGTGGATGGCTTGTGGTGGACAACATTCTGTAGATAATGAGTGGTGGGTTTAGAAAGGGACAGTGGACAAAAGCAACTTTAAATAAAAGGACAGTGAGTGAAGAACAGTGCTATAAAAATGTGTGTTACAGGATGCCTCTCTGCTTAATGACATTTATTTAATCTTTGCTTCAGCTGTGGGATGTACTGCTGAATGCTGAAGGCAGTATCATCCTGGGAAGGGAAATACCCTGGGAAGGGAGAGAGACAGGAAGAAGAAAAGTAACACAGTTACTTGTATTTGATTGTTTGAGTCATTCATCTGAGGCAGCGCTGGTGGAGGGTGATTTTCTTCATGTGGTTTGGCTGTTTTGGGAGAGTTATGAAGGAAGGGTTTTAACTTTTTTGGTGTCACAGAGCAGGGCATTTTCTGGGAGTGAGAATGTCTCAGTTCTGCTGAACCTCAGCTGTTTTCCACTCACCTCTCTTTGGGATAATTCTTGATGTTAGGACCTAGTTTGCTTGAATAGCACAGACTGAAATGCTGATAACACAAGAGTTCTGGCTGTGATTTGTGCAGTTTTGTTGGTTTGGGGTTTGTTTTAGTTTGTAAAGGTTACAGGATAAAAGGTAGTTGAACTCCCACCCTCCACTAACTTCAAGCAGTTTAAGTTTGAGCTACATGTTCCTAAGGCTGAGTTAGGCAAATTTTCTATCCATTAATGATCTCATGCAACTTGGAGCAGGATTTCCAGGCTCAGTGCAGAGGATGAGGCAATAAAGCCTGCTTGGGAGAGGTGGGAAAAACAGCATCTCCCTTTGTCAGTGAACAGAGAGTCTGGAAGGGAACTTGAGTTGAAACTGAAGCCAGAGACGTGGAGAGCTTGTGTTGTTAAGCCTGATGAGGAGGGCAGCAGGTGAACTGAGTGATGTGAGCTCTTACAGGGCAGGAGAGGTTTGATGGGAGAGGTGTCTGCAGTCTGTCACACACGTGGGAACTGGGACAAATCCAGGGTAGCAGTGAGCTATAAATATTTCTAAGTACAAGTACGGGTCACTGAAACACTTACCTTTCTGTTTGGTAGACTTTCCTTGGCAAGAGAACTTGGGACAAGGTAAGTTGCCTCTCCAAAGGAGCACTTCAGATAGTTCTGTGGCACTGTGACATGGAGGAGCTGGATTAAAAGATCAATTTTAGCATTTTGTGTGGTAAATTCCACTGTTCTACAGTGCCAGGTGCTATTTTTCTACAGCATTTTGATTTTCTGCACTGAGACTCCAGAATGAAGATTGAGAAAAAACATGGATTGAGGGGGTTTTGTTTAAATATTGAGTTTGTTTAGTTTGCACTGTATGTTAATTGTGTCACAGTTTAAGTGTTAAGATTCAAATGAGTTGAGTAACACTGTCTCCATGTGCTACTTTGTTCTTTCCTGTAAAATCATCTTTTTCATTGCATCAACTGATATTTTTGAATGGAATTATAAATCTTGAAACTTTTCTTCCCAGCTTGATGATTACCCATAAATACAAGCTGATTTGTGACTTCTGTGGTTTGTGTGAGTTGGCAGGAGTTTTTACTGTTTTATTCCCTTGGTTGGACTGGTATCATGTCAGCACAAACTCTAAACTACTTGCTAAAGGGGTAGAAAGCAGCTTCAAGCCACAGTCGTGTCCATCTTGGAGATTAATTCTGTCACAGTAGCGAAGGACGTATCGGAACACACAACATTTGTCATTAATTCCTCTTGTTGTTTTGCATCTGTCCATAGAAATGGGAAGGTGCAAGAAAAGGTGAAGGAAGAGAGAAAAGCTATGGAAAACATGAGTGTCCAAACCTTAACTCCACAGGGAGCTCCTGGCTGAGTCCAGCCAGCCCAGGTGCCGTTGCTTATGTGACCCTGATATTAGAGACTGCCCTGGAGCTGGGGCAGGCCCTTGCCACCTGGGCTGGGTCCTGGTACCAGCTCCTTTAGCTCAGCTTTTGGGCTGCCTGCACTTTGGGTGTCTGAAAGCTCTGGGAGCGCCACGCTGCGTCATCCCGTTGCTGGTGACTCTGGACAGCCTCTGGTGGATAAATCTCCTGGCCCTGCTCTGTGGTGGAGCTTCCTCTGGCTGCCTAATCGGCTCAGAATCGCTTGGAACTCATTCATAGTAAAAGTGAAAGGCCTGGCCTGACGTGTCCAGGGCCACCTTTGCTCTGGAATTGTCCATCTCACATCCAAGATCCTCCTCTCTGGGAACCCCTGAAATGTGGCCACCTGCTCTGGTTTCAGAAGCCATGGATGAGGAAATGTCCTGCGGGCTGTTGATTGCCTCCTCTTCTCTGGGGTTCCTGTGGCTGCCTCCTCAAGTCCCTCTGGCTTCTTTGGAGGTCTGTTGTGTTGCTTTGCTGGAAGGTGACTTAGGAAAGCTCTGGGGCTTCCTCTCAGGATTTTATTTCTTCTCTTTGTGCCTGACTTCCCGCATTTAAGAGCAGAGGCAGAACCAAACCCTCCCAGGGGTGTCCCTGTCTCCACGCTGCTCCCTCAGGGGCTCCTGGGCAGCAGAGGTGCAGGGATGGAGGCTCCCTGGTTTTCCCACCTGGGCCCTGAGCTCACTCTGTTTTGTTGGGTTTTTGTTTTGTGGGAGGAGTCCCACATTTAGAGTTGACTTCATGGAGATGTTGAACTTCAATGATTTCTGTTTAGGACAAAGTTCAGCACTTTAACTTGCTTCTACAGTGATAATATGCATTGACAGGCTAGAGTGCTGGTTTTCTCGGGACTTAGACATTTAATAATAATATTTTTTATTGGTTAGGAATCATTGAAACTTAAAGGCCATATTTTACTCACAAGTTGTTGTATGTAATACTGCATTGTGCTTATCTGAAGCAGCTATATCTGGTGCCTTCAAACCATTCCACATTAAGCATCAGAATAAAAACAGTACTTCATACACAGTTGGCAGATTAGTTCCTCTTGTAACTCATGTCAAGCTGTATTTGGATGGAAATTAGATTCTTTTGGTGAGTTTAATGTAGTCCTAAAATATTTTAAACACTCATGCTGTGCTAATACACTTAAAAACTAGCATACATTGCATTTTATTTATAGCTAACTAATTGAACTGATTGCTTCTGGGTTGCAGTGTTCCAAAATGTTGTTAGAGCTGATAAACCTCACCCTATAATTGTTCCCCCTTTCTCGAGTTTGTAGGAAGAAAATCAGTCCTGCTGCTTTCCTGTGTCCAGTTTGTCTGACTTAAAGCTGAGGGGTCACAGGATCGAACTGGTGAAACTGCATTCTTATTTCTTTGAGAAGCATCAAGAGATGTAAAAAGCTGGTTTAGCACTTTAGGAAGCAATATTCTCAAGTGCTTAGCTAGGATTTCTGTGCTGGATTTTATTGTTGGCAGCCTGTATTATTTCTCCTTGAAAGTTTTCTCATATAAATTACTAGGTTAAAGAAAAAGTTGGCATAAATACCAACTATCACATTTGAAATCTATGCATTAAAGTGATTGTAATTGGGGTTATTTTGTCAAATGACTTGGATTCAGTTTGCATCTGAACTGTAAGATTAATGCACAGGCTGTTGTAAACAACCCCAAACACAGCCAACCATGGGTGCATCTTAAGGGCTTGACTTGGGGCAGGTTTTGGTCTGTACAAAGCTGCTGCTGTGGGGCTGAGAGTGGTACAGGGGCAGGGGCTGCTTCCCTTCTGTCGCTGCCCAGGCTGTGCTGTGGCCTGGCACTGGGTTGATTATCCTGCTGGAATTTGGAAAGCCCAAATCTCGTTCTGGATCACAGCTGGTCTCTGAAGTTCCCATCTCTCTGTAGTTGTGTCTTTGCTGCTGCTCCTTCCTCCCTCGTGCCAAGGACTCCTTTCACAGAGGGAGTGGGAGCAGTTATCTCTTGTGCAAGATAGTGATCTTTGCTGCTTTTTTTCCTTGGATGAATCTCGTGCCACCTTGGATCTGAAATCAGTCAAGCTCGCACTCGTTTGAAGGGATGTTTTCAAATAAGGGAGTTGCCCTCAGTTTTTCCAATGTTCATCAAGGATCAAGGATTCACCAAGGATCTGGTAGTCTAGGACAGCATGTGGTACTTCTTTACTTCTCAAGGAATTAGCTTCCCAGTCAGGAAAAGCTCTGTAAAATGTAGTATGGAATCACATCATTATTTTTTTATAGTACACAAAAAAGTCTGCTACTATTCAACACTGGATTATGGCATTTTAAGGATGGTCTTGCTTTCCATACCCGCCTCCTTCCAGTGTGTTGAGTCAAGTGGCAAACTGGAAGAGAGAAACGTGGCCCAGAACTCGAGAGCACCGCAGTGCACACGACCATGGGGACAGTGCAGTCCTGTCTCTCACAGGTTTTGGTCACTTTTCCAGTTTGAAGGTGTTTTACTTACTTGCAGGTTGAAGTGTCCAAATGTACATGTGTTGGATTTGTTAGAAATCTCAAGATTGTGATTTTTCTTGTCTGTCTGCCATGACTTTAGTGAGGAACTTTCTGAACTAGGATGGGAAACTCATCTAAATCATGTACAGACCAGGACTGTGTGAGTGTTATGGAATCTGGCCATTCTCCTGCCACGTGTGAAAAGCTCTCAATCAAATTATAATAGTGCTATTATGTATTAAAGTGGTTATAAGGTTAACAAGCCACTCTGTTGTGGGGTTGGGGCTGGTGGTGTTTTGTGGGTTTTTTTGAACCCAAAACATGGTGTGAAATCACCTGAGCAGAGCATTAAATGCACCCAAACCTGTTTGTTCTCGGAGTGCTGGGTTAGTGACCCCTCTCTGGCTTCCTGAGCTGCAGATCCCTGCTGTGTTGCAGCCTTGGGGCCTCAGACCCCAGGGAGAGGCCTCCTCAGGATTCCTGGAGGAGCCTGAGCTGGGAATTACAGCATCTGTTGGGACAGTTTCATTATTCCCTTGGGACGTCCCATTGTTGCTTCTGCCACTGTTTTGGACTGACTCTTGCATTTTGAAAACTTGAAAGATGTCTGGGATACTTTGACATTAAGCGTTCAGCATAGAAACCACTGAAGGACTGTGTCTGCTTTTAGGGAAATCTTCAAGTCTGTTCCTTAAATTTTCTGGAACTTCCAGCTTATTAGCCTGTCTTCTGCCCTTGCTCTTCTTTTCCCCTCTCCCTGCTGTCCTGTGGGGTGAAGCTGCCACACTTAGGGAGCTCCAAGAGCAGGGCTGTTCCCTGCTGGTGCTCAGCCATGGGGAGCTGTGCTGGATTGCTCTGTGCTGAGGGTTCCCTGCACAGGGACACATGTCCTGGCTCTGCTTCCAGTGCTGCTCCCATGCTGGAGCTCCGAGATCACATCCAAACTCCAGGAGTTACCTGCTATTTGCTTCCAATTCCTGGGGCCTCTTCTGTGGCTGGGTGAGAGCACGAGTCCCGTGGAGAAACTCAGGGAGAACCTGCCAAAAGGCAGTTACCTTTTGCTAGCTGAGGCCTATAAAGGTTCTGCTGTGGCAGTGGATGTCACTTGCCTTGGCTAAGAAGTTTTTTATGCCTCTGATGAAGTGAGTTGTGAAACCTGGGACAGCTGGTGGTTGCAGTGGAGTGTGTTCAGTGGGCACCACAGGGCTGTGTGCTGTTCCTGCTGGCCAGGGTGGATCTGACAGAACAGGGCTGCTCTAAATCCCTTAAACTGTGCAGGTAGCAGGTGAAAGAGTGGCCTTGTGGCAAGAAAATATGCTGATTTAAAGCAGCCACTGAAGCTCCCAAATTATTTGAATGAATTTTGGGTGTAGTTAAACAGCGATTAATTTATCAGCAGCTAACACTACAGCAATCTGGTTTTGATATTTTGTGGTGTTGATAAAAAATGACCTGAATTTTTTCTTTTTGTTCTCTGCTCTTAAAGGTCCCTACAACTACTAAGTTTCCTACAGGTGTGGCATCTTGATTTTCTGAAGCTGGTCATAAGTTGCCAGCTTGCTTGCAGATTCTCTGATGTTCGTGTATGCTCAGTGTGTTCATATGAAGGAAAAAAGTTAAAAGCTGCTGACAGTTTTTAGGATACAGCAGCAATTTCCTGAACAAGGTTGCAAACCACACATTTGCATAGGAATTCTTAGTGTGGGAAACCAGTGTCCACATTCCAAAGGGCTTCCCCTGCTCCTGTACCACGGCATGCATGCCTTCGATGTTACACCTTGCACTAACACTCAGGCAGGACAAGGCTCTTGTTCCCACTTCATTCCTGACACTTTGGCATGCAGATGTGTGGGTGTCCTGCTGAAATTCATGAAAGGAAGCCTGGGGTGAAGAGGAGGGTGAAAGGCTGGTCTCTGGACGCTGGTCATAGTTCCTTGTTCTTTTTTTTTGTTTGAGCTTGTCTTTTCCTGCACCCAGTAGAATATTCAGTTAATACTTGAAATTGCCAATGTTTGACTTCCCAACCAGTAGCGGGGTTTTGGAGTTATTTTGGAAGCCTGGTGACTATACGGGCACAGGGAACAAATATATCTAGTTCTGCTCAGTAATGAGACTCCTTTGTGTCTGGTGTGCATGTGAGATAGTCTGGGATTTTGCTTCCTTGCAGCAGCTGGGATGTAGTGGAGTCCCAGAGCTGTGGGTGTTACCTGTGGGCTGAGGACACTGTGCCCTGGAGCACTGCTCAGTCTGTAGCTGCAGCATGGACATGGAAAACTGCTTGATAAGCCTTCGTGGAAATAGTAAATTCTATAGATAAGCCCTCAGTACCTCAGCATAATTTACCAGGGTTTGTTTTTCTTTCTGGATTTACAGAGATATGAAAAATGCTGTAATTGGAAACAACAAACAAAAAGCCAACTTGATTGTTTTGGGAGCAGTTCCAAGGTATGTCCTTTGCTACTCTCCTTTTCACTGATTGACAACAGGTCTGGAATAATGAGCCTTAGATCACAGGCACTTTTTTGTTTTAACTTTGATTGTAGTTGACTGAATACTTTCTTTAATGTAACTGAGAGAGACTTGAAATATCTGTTAAACTCATGTATTACAGAACAGGCTGTTGAGTAATGCTTTTAATGTAGAATTTCATAGAATTCTCTAAAGTAGTCCTGGTGATTTTTATTAAACCGCATCAGCTCAGGAATCAAATCTAATTTTTGACATTGATATCAATGATGGATGAAAGTGGTTGTATCTTAATCCTATTCTTCAGCCAATTGCCTGGTGAGTCCATAACTGAAAAATGTGTAAGGCTGTGTTAAAGATTTTATTTAAAAATATTAAAAACCATCTGAGATAATTTGCTTGTCTTCTCCGCCTGCTTCAGAGGATTAAAACCCATTGATCATACTTTGTTGCTGCCTTGCTGCTTCAGCTGATGAGCTTGAGAGCTGCTGCTGGCTTGCCAAAAATGCTTTTTATTTGCAGAGGGTATCTTCTCACTTACAGACTCAGTTTGTGTCAAGGCCAGCCCTTGAAATTTTCTAGGGATCAGCAGTGGGGACACCCCCTCTACAAAACCTGCTGGATTGTCTTCTGGTTTGGCCAAATACAAGCAGGTGAAGAGAAGACTTCAAATGAGATGAAAAGATTGGCATGGACATTTGTTGAAGATGATGGGAAGTTTAAGGAATTTTTCTCAGCAACAGGCCCTAAGGGAGTTTTCCAACTCCTGCTGATTCTTGTGGTTCCCATTTTAAAGGTGACAGAAGATCTCCAACTTGCAAATCTAGACTCTGCTTTGTAGGACTTCTGTTCCTTCAGTTTTGCTGCTTTCTGCTCCTGCTTGTGCTGTGCCCAGGAATGAACATTCACAAGTGGTTTTCTCTTGGTTGTTCTTAGGGCCTTCTGGCTGCCCAGGTAAATGATATGATTAGAACTGCAAATAAATGAGTGGATTTGAAAAATCTTAACAGGTGAACTATCACACTTGTCCTCACCTCAGGGCAAGTGTTTTTCCAGCAACAGGAAATCCAGTATCAAGGCTTTCAGACTAGGGGACTAGAGGAAGGTAAATGGACTGAGTAATTGTGAGAAAAGGCACTTCTCACTGGCTGTAATCTAAGTGGCATCATCTGCCCCCATCTGCCTTTCTGAAGGCTTTGGAACTTCCTCAACATGCTGCAGACAGACTAAAACACATTATGGACCATTTGGATCAGAGAACTCCTCTAGGTGTGCTCTGTCAGGGTGGTGGGAATCCGTTGGCTTTTTTTTAGAGTTGGGGCACCTGTGGAATTGCAGTCTCCAAGGCACACGTTCCCCTCAATGAGAAGAGGAGTAAACAAGCTGCCTTGCCTTGGTTGGGGTCTCCTGTGCAAAGTTAACGAGGAGAACAGTTTTCTTTGACCAGAGTTGGAGTGCAGCCTCCCAGGGGAAGGTGATTCTTTTCTCTGATGGCCTGGGGATTGCTAGGATTCTGCTCCTGCTGCTTTGTCCTGTGGTTCAACTTCTTCTTTACCCATTTCTTGCTTCCCTCTTCCCCGAGTATTCCTCCAGCAAGCTTCCAGAAAAGACCCTTTAGAGCCAAAGAACCCCTTCAGACCTGGCACTTAGTGAAAAAGAAAACTGTGTTCGAATATTAGAGCAGACTCTCATGAGGTTTGGAAACAAATCTAGGAAGTATCTTGTGTTTGAAATGGACCCAAATACTGCTGGTGTGTATGAAATAGCCCTGCTATTTTAAAATACTAGACTGCTGCTTGGCAGGAAATGCAAAGTCCTTTGAAGGTCTCCATGCAGGAGGAATGGCTGGACCCCTGTCATTTCTGGGCCTGCAGCCTCCTGAGTCCATGAGCTGTTCAGTGGTGCCATCTTTGGAAAGGGAGGTGTATCTGGGCCCGAAATGAAATGGTTTTGGGCCCGTTGAGGTTCAGTCTGACCTGTGACACTCTTGACCCCTTGTTTTGGAGGGGGTGCTGAGAAAAGCCAGGTGGATTAAAGAGAGCTCATTGCCATGTCTGGACTTAAAACCAAGAGGTGTTAGAACTGTACAAATGTGTGCACAGACGTGGCCCTGGACGTTCAGAATGTAAATGTAGCCAGCTTTTCTAAAGAAAAGATTTTCTGTATCTCTTCCTGGAATCAGGGAATTTCAATTCCTGTGGAATGCTGGCCTTGGGCCCCTGTGTCAGGACTGCATAAATGTTACTGTTTGAAACTGTTGGTTTTTAGTAGCGAGCTCAGAAAATAGAATTTCTAAGGTTTGAAGGGAAAGAGTTATTTTAAGGTCAGATTCTTTCACTGGCAGGCCAACTTAGTCAGTCTTGCCTAAAAGTGGTTTACTACTTGTACTGCCCCCACATAAGTGCCAGCAGAGACTGAGGAAGTCCATAATAATTATTGGTGTGCTTCTTTACTCAACAGTTTTATTACAGCAAAAGCTGCAGCTTTGGTGTCTGTCTCCATGTCAGCCACCTCCTCAGAGTCCATTCAGGAGTTAGTGCTTTCCATCAGTTCTCTCCCAGCCTAAATCTGAGGAAATGGCTGAGCCCTCAGTCCGATGTAAATGGTTCCTTTCTGCCCTCTGGAAGGGCTTCTGAACAGAGTAACCATGTTGCTTTAGCAGCAGCTGGTCTGCAGTGCTGCTGCTCCCAGTCCTCCCAGTTGTCGCTGGCTGAGAGATGGAACTGGAAGAGACAAGCATTCCATGAACTGAACAGAGGAGTGAGTCCCTGGTAAGTTGGAGATGCAGCTGTGTGGAGCACTGGGGAGGTGCAGCCTTGCTGGTGTGCCATCCCGTCGGTCTGGGGATGTGTTTCCCCTCTCCCTTCAGCTGGAGGATGGAGAGCAGGGCGAAGGCAGCACTGAATCCCAGCCAGCAGAGCACAGCTCCATCTACCTGTCCATTGTGGTCACCTGCTAAAGCTCTGGCCTGCCACAAACCTTACCTGAGCCCACTTATTGCTGAGAGTTCACTACTTAATGTCTAATCCTCTTCAGAGAGTTTCTCATTAAGAGCCTCAGTTAGCCCATTGCTCCAAAATGAATACAGAGTTTTTAAATCAAAGCTTAATCCCAACTACCCAAGGCTTTTGACAGTAGCACTAAATCATTCTTGTCACTTACCCAAAATTATTTCCTGACTTGCAGTTGATTGTTCTCTTATCACACAGTCAGTTCTTTGGAGCTGGGAGGTGGTAGTGTACTTCTTCCCAAGGGTTCCTCTAGGTGGGTGCACCTCAGAGAACTTGATATCATTCATTTTAACCTTTCCCCAAGTCACTTATTGGGGGTTCTGTTTAACTGTTGAGTTTTTAATTTTTTTAAAGTTCTTTGGAGCATGTTCCAAAGGACATGTAGAAGTGCTGATGGATTCTTTTCTTTGCCATCATTTGCATTTTCAGTTCTGCCCAGCATACTGTTGGGTTGTCTGTGGAAGTGAAAACTAGTAGAATTTATTGGGGTTTTAAATTATTTCTTGGTCCGTGAACACACCAACATGGACACTCCTGAGATGTTTCAATGTATTGTTAAACATAATTGAATTCCTTCAGGCAGTGTTCTTTTAGTGTCTGCCAAAACTAAAATAAAATACTGCTGCTTTGCTAACAGTGTAACCTTCTAAACTGAGAAGGAAAGTGCCTTTGGTGGCTGAGCCCCAGGCAGGGAAGGGACAGGTACAGGTGAGGAGCCAAGTTGGTGTGACAGATCTCTTGTCACAGAACCACCCTCGGTGCTTCTGATCACATCCTGCTGCCACTTCTTCTTGTGCTGGGGTTTGTGTGCCCAGAGTTCTGCTTCAGCTCAGCAGTCACAGGGAACTACCTCCCAAAATTCAGGTCTTGTTCTGCGCAGTTACCAAAGGGCAGGTGGACACAGAGCAGGGCAGAGCAGCGGCCCCAGCAGTGGGAATGTGCCTTGTGGGGTGAGAGGCTGCTGGGGGGAGAGCAAGAATCTCCACCAATGCCAGTCTGAAAACAACCAGGGCAGTCCCTGCAAATGATTCAGTGTTTGCTGCTGTGCCCTGGGGCAAGGGCAGGGAGCAGAGGGTCTGTCCCCACTCCAGTTTGGTGCTCACCCGTGCCCACCTCAGGGACCCCCCGGCTGCTGGGGGGTGTTTGATCAGCTCCTGCTGTTAATAAATGCACTGTTCCCAGTCCTGCCCGTCCTCAGAGAGGGGCATCATCCCTGCACTGTCCCCAGCTCCCTTCCCAGAGCTCAGTGCATTTGGCACAGCTCTGCTCTGTCTGTCAGGAACATTGGTGAGGTGTTTGGAGGCCAAGACACAGCCGTGTCCTGGTGCCTGTTCAGTTGTTGGTGCACTTGGCATGGGGCTGTTCTGTGTCATGTAGCCCACAGGGAGGGGACCTGTGCCCAGATGTTGTGGTTTGTGTGCTATGGGGAAGGAGCTTCACCTGCCACCAGAGCCACCCATTGCTCTGGAGGGGAGAAAGAGGTGCAGGGCAGAGGCCCCCATAGGCCTCCCATGCTTGGCCTTGCCTTTTGCTTAAACAAGTCAGGGGTCAGGGCCTGATTGCATAATTAATGTCTCTTCATGAGGAATAACCCTCTCCACGAGGGTGATGTGTAAGTGGAACAAGGTGTTCTTCTAACCCAGCTCTGAAGTACGTGGGAGTCAAGGCAAATAACCAGTGAGCAGAAAGAGAGCTGTGCAGGCCCCTGTCTCTGAAGTGCCTGTTCTAACAGCGAAGAGAAAGTTGTTAATGTAACTTGTACTTCTAATGACACCTTTTCTATTGCTTGTTTTTGTTAGACTTCTAAGTTTTGGGTTTAAAAATGTTGTGTAGAAAGTAGCTTTATAATACATTGTTATTTGTTCCTAAGGAGCTGTAAGAGTCAAATCTGTACAGAAATATTCAAAAATGTCCTATTTCATGTGCAAATGCTGGATATTGGATGGTGATGACTCAGGGGGAATGTAGTTTAATCTTTTGTGAACAGTGGAGAATTTCAAACTGCAGGTGAATGGGAAGTAAAAACAGCTTGGTTTTTGTTTTAAAGTCACTTGGCACCCTCAGACAAAAACCTTTCAGAAATTATTTATCTAAATGAGCAGTCATTTTTCAGGTGGTGGTCATAGGCTGGCTGATGTTTTAACACGAAATATTTCTGGAGGACAGACTAAAGTTTGCATGTGGGTGTTTTATAAAGGTAGATGGAATGAACAGTTCCATGATGAGCTTACGAGACATCAGTCTCGAGCCAAGTGCTTAGATGGTTGAAGCAAGACTGGCTGAAGATGTTGCTTTATATAATGCCTATTAACACATTTTTTGTGGAGCAAAAAGCTTTTGTCAGCTCAAAAATAGTCTTAAACTGAAGCAGTGTAATTCACTGTGTATGTTAGAAAGCTCTGAGTGTTGTCAGTGTTAAAGTATCTGTTTTGGCTTCAGGGGCTCTGTGTTGATCCCACATATTCTTGTATAAAGGGCTGCAAAGAAGGGGTGTATTTATGTTTTGCTAAATGATTCATGGGCTGGTCTTAGGGGGGAAATTAGAATAAATGGAGGTCGCACAGACTGCAGAGCTGACAGTGCTGCTGCATTGGATGTGAGCTCTTCGGGGCGGTAACCAAGAGCAGAGGCCATTCTGTAGCAACTTCCACATCCTTCAAGGCACTCCAAAAGCGTGCACAACTTCAGACATTAGAACTTTGCAATGCTGGATTAAGTGAGCAAGGGCCAGATTGAATGCAGATTATGTGGTGTGTGTAGGACAACTCGCAGAATATTAATGTAAGTGAGCATGTCTAAGCGTTAGGATAAACTTCTGGAGCTGTAAGCTGAGACTCCTTGTTTTATTCCCAAAGGAAAAGCTTTCTTTGCAGCTAAATTCCCTCCTTACACACTGCTCAGCTTGGCTCTTCTAAAGAGCTGACAGTACTGTTGGCGGTGTATGAAATATTTCAGCAGCAGTTATCTTGGCCTTGTAGGGGTTTTGAGGCAGTAGTATCAGGCCAGGGCCCTGGATCCAGCCTCTGGAGTTGTGGAATTGTCTGGTCACTTCCAGAAGTGAGCCTGTGACATCTCACTTCAGGATAGATGTCTTTGACTAACAGTCATGAAAATTGCTCATTTTATGAGTCCTTGTGTGTAAGAACCCATAGCTATTTAATTTGTCACTTCAGATACTGTTGTACAGAATTTATTCTAAGTACTTTTGAAATGATACTTAAATCTTGCTTTGGAAAATTGTGGCCAGTGATTCCTACCTGTTGTGTCTGAAAAGTAGTGCTTAAAAAGCATTAAAAAGAGCAGCTTTCTGAAAAAAAAATGTGTTGTCCTATCTGGTTTGAGCTATTCTCATGCATTAATTCAGTCCAGTTTGGGATTGGCTCTCACTGGGAGTGCCTTCAGAGGGTGACCTCTGTGCATGGGGTGGCTTTTTATTCCATGTGCTGTCAGGCAGCAGTAAATAGTACACCTCAGGCCTCACCTTCCATCACCTCTGCTTCCCTGGCAGCAGTTCTGGGTCTTTAGTGGCCTGGAGGACAAGGATCTTCAGGGCAGAATAAGGTCTAGTAAGAATTGTGGTAATTCCAGCAAAGAGTGCTGTCATCCCTGTTGCAAGGGGACTGTAAATAGAGATAACCATGACTGATTTAAAGCTCTTACTCATTCATATACCTTGATAAAAGGTGCCTTAAGCCTCACTCAGACTGGTAGTGAGCTCTGTCCCCACCGCCTGCTTGTGGGGCTTGATGAGCTGCTGTCACCTCCTTCCAGGTGTCTTAAGTGCATCAGAGATATTTGTGACAACTTGTAAGTGGGATGGAGTGTCAGAGAGGAAATTTCTGTTCCTTTTATCTGACTGAGGTCTGTGTTCAGGCTGAACTGATGAGGTCTAAATCACACTCCTCTGTCTTACAGTGTGGAACTCTGGGGCTCCACACCCATCTCAGTCACCCTCAAAAGACAGGAAAATCTGCACGGTTTATCTTCCTTGCTAACCCACTGTCGTTACCTTTTGTTCAGCAGCTCCTTCCTTTTCTGCTTTAGGATAACCCATGGTGAATCCTGATCAGTGGCTTGGAGTACACCATGCCTCAGTTTTGGTTTCTTGGCACGGGTGTGTCTGGAATTCATTGCAGTGTCTCTATGGATGGATTTGCTCATTTGGATAAGATTGCCTGGGTTTCATTCCTGACATCTGAGAAAGAGGCTTTAATCAGTTCACTGCCCTTAGAAGGGCAGGGACAAATGGAAGAACCTGTACTCTATATCAGCATCAGAGGGAAATATCTATAGGAGCCTTGCAGAAGTTTCAAAAAAATCCAAGTATTGCATTTTAAAACCTTGGATTAACGTTCATTAAGGTATTGTGAGATCTGTCCACTGCTTTATTTCCTTTCCTGCCTCAGTGTGAAGAGCTTTGCTGCAGGTCACTCTGCAGAGTGCCCTCAAGAACATGAGCCCCTTTTTGCTGTTTTACAGTCCTGTTTTGTGCCTTTGGTGTCTCCTGAAGTATGAAAGTGAGGTGTGGTTCAAGGCAGAGCCTTGGTCCAGTATTTCTGCAGGTTTGGAAGTCAGATGGGTGGCTGGCAAGGGATAAAGCTGGAGGTCAGGGATCCAGGTTACACAGGGTCATCCTGTTCTTAAAGTATGGGGCTATGAACAAGGACCTTAGTAATACTTCTTACATTTCCAAAGTCCAAATTTTATCCTTTCCTTTTGTGCCCTGCATGTGTATGGCATTTTTCTGCCTTCTTATCCTGTTGATACTGATATAGGGGAGGAGTGTATTCCATCTTTACTGGATTTGTCCAGGCTAGACCCTTGGAGCAGCAAACCAGTCCAAGAACAGTAGGAGGATGTGGTCTTTGTCTTTAATGTTTGACAGTAGTTTATTCATGCGCAGTTTCATCTTTAGTGATTCTATGGATTCTCCTCATGAAACTTTTTTGTAATTTTATAGTTTGTCATGTAACCACCTAATTTTCAATGTTATTTGGTGTCAGTTCTGTCTTCTAAAGACAGAAATAGAAAATGTTATATTATGGATGTCTAGCTCTGTGGAAAACCTGATCTGAAACACAAACTTATTTTAAAGATGTAGAAAAGGATATTATTAATATTTCAGGAACTTACTGTATGTAAAATCTGAACTTAAATTTTGATCTTTGCTAATTATAAATCTTAGTTAAGGCTTTCTATTTTAAGCACATAGGAAGACTGGAGATTGGTGTGGTTCTTTTTCAGTCTTTCACAGCAGCATCACTGTAACATCTGTTCCAACTGTGGAGTGTTAATGGGAAAGAAAACAGCAATTACTTTCCTTGGAAGAGAAGAACCTTCAGAATTTAGAGTGCTTTTGAGTTTTGTAAAAATGCTCTAGGGGCAAAAAGAAGTCTTTTTAGGACATGATATTGAGGGGCTGGAGTTTGTTCATGGAAGGGAACGGGGCTGGGGAAGGGGCTGAGGGACCTGGGGGGGCTCAGCCTGGAGAAAAGGGGGCTCTGGGGGGACCTTTTGGCTCTGCAAGCCCCTGATGGGGCCAGGGCAGGGGCAGGTGGGATAGTGGGGAAATTCCTTCCTGGAGAGGGCTGTCCAGCCCTGTCACGGCTGCCCAGGGCAGGGAGGGATCCCCATCCCTGGAGGGATTTAACAACCCTGTGGGTGTGGCACTTGGGGACATGGTCAGTGGTGGCCTTGGCAGTGCTGGGGGAACAGTTGGTGTCGATGGACTCAGGGGGCTTTTCCAACCTCAGTGACTCTGACAACATTCCTGGGTACAAGGAGCAGAGTTTTTATCCCATTCTTTAATAATCAGGAGGCCTTTGGTGTGATCTGTACGGGGAAGAGGCACGTCAGGGCAGGTTTCCAGGGCTTCCTAGAGAAAATGGAAGGAAATACTCTTGGATTTCCAAATTCACCTCTAGGTTATTGAAAGCTGTTAAAAAAAGTGATTGCTCCTGACATGTTTTAATTAGTAATTAGATCAATAGTTACCAACACGTACAGCAGAGGAGTCAGTCAGAGCTAGAACAGTGGATGAGATTGTGCTTTCCATATGGGAGCTCAGTGTTCAGAAAAACTTCACATCTTTTCCAGGATGAATTTTAGCTGGGATTACTCAGTGCACTTTTGTGTTCCTGTCTGTCCTTACCTGATCTGTGAGGCAGGGAGCAAACCCAGCTGTCTGTGTGGAAGCAATAGCAGTGCAAGGTTATCCAGTCCCTCTGGCACTGCAAGTGAAGTGCTGTTTTTCCCTTGTGATGATTCTGCATAACACTGATTATGTGTTTTGCTTCTTTTATACCCCCCCAAAAACAGAACGAGTCTTTACCTTGAATATGGCACAGCTGGTACTTCAAACTTGCACCAGAACTTGGAGCTTTAGAAACCTGTAATTTATTTGGCAGAAGTATCATTTTTGTTCCTTTCCCAGAAGCTGATAATGTAGGTAGAGTTGATTTTGAGTTTGCACAAATGATGTGAGAGATGCTTTTGCAGAAAACTGATCACTGAGCCTTTTTTGGCATTGCTTGCCCTGTCAGTATTGCATGACCCTCACGGAGAGGAAGAGCAAAGAGCAGATCAGCCCCCCTGAGCCATGTGCCAGTCTGGGCCAGGGCCTCAGGACCATTGGCTGGGCACTGTGGGAACTGGGATGAATTAATACAAATTGTTATGTGTGAAATATCAAGTCAGTGTAAATTAGTCAAGAACAGATTTATGCAGGGAATTAGAAGAGGTTTCTAGACATCAGGAATAAATGGCCTTTCAAATAAACCAGACAAACAGGGACAAAGAACCTGGATGCCTTTGAGAAGTTTGGGGAAGGAGTGGGTTACAGGAAACAGCAATGGTTCAGGAAATGTTGGCTATGCTGAATTTATGCCAGTCTGATACTTTGAATCCAGAGGAAGGTGAAGGGAGGAAAGATACCTGTGCTTTTGGGGTTTCTTGCATCTTACATGTTAATTTTGTACCACATTTCGATTGTTTTGTTTGTGTTCAGGAAGAACTGATAGTTAATCTCTTTAGCATGTGCTTGTGTTTTGGAGATGTTCCCTCCATGAGACTGGCCCCATCCCACAGGACACGTGTGACACCAGCACACCTCTGCTCTCTGGCTGCTGGCAAACCTGCCTTGAGAGCAGAGCAGGTTCCTCACAGATCCACAACCAGAAAACCTTTCACCCAAGCAAATTGTTGGGGAATTCTGGGGAGTTTCTGGGCTCTTCTCCAAGAGCTTGGTAAGTTACCTGCTACCTGGGATAGCCTGAATTTTACATAGTGAATGTGCAGCTTATAGGTAGGGAAGAGGCCTTTGGTCTCTGCTTTCTCCCAGGGACAGGCTGAGCTCTGTTGGCCTTTTACTGTAGGTTTTAAATGTGGGGGACTCTAAGAAGCAATTTCTGCCTTACTAAGTGGGAAACATTTGAAGTGTGTTTTAAAGGTCCTTCTGTGTGTCAGTGTCTCTGTGGGGCTTGCACTTCCCTTGTTACCCATTCCAGACCCCTGTACCTAAACTGCATTTAGTTACTGGCCTTCTGGTTCTTTTTTCCTTGCCTTTGATTAGGGAGTCAGGTTTTGGGGCATTTTGCTTAGGGATCTGTTTACCTGAGTAGCTACTTCTGTCTTCTCCAGCACTGGGGTAGGTACTGACTTCTGGCTGCTTTTTGCTCCTTGGGAGGGTGTCAGTGTATTTTAGGGGAGACCTTTTCAAACCAGACACAGCAGTGTGTTACTGAAGGGTCAATATTTCTGTCTGAGCTCAATGACTCCACAGAAGTGACTTTCTGTGTCACATGTGCAGAGGCATTGGGTCTCAGTTACAGCTCATCTTACCTGTGGGTTTTGCTCATATATGTTGTGGGAGCCTGTAGTGAAACTGTCTTCATCTTAAGCTTATGTGAGCCCTAGTGATTATCTCCTGTCTGAGCTCTTTGTGTGACTCAAATTTGGTGGTCTCTGCTGTGATTCAGGCATGCTGAAATACATTCTAATACCCAGAGACACTACTGGGTCTCTTGATAGTGCAGAAAGAATCCAATTTCATGGCGATGTGGTTGGCAAAGATGTGCTTGAGGCTCCAGTGATCCTGCAGGGCTCCAGTTCAGCTGCTGTCCTGCACACAGAACTTCCCTGGGCTTGCTTTGTGTTCATGTACAATCATTTCTTGGTGTTCAAAACGCAGAGAGCTCCCAGCCCTTCTGCTTGTGCTTGATACTGGAGTTACTTTGCAGTGGTGACCCAGAAGAAATCAGTGCCAAAGGTACCAGCAGGAATCGTGTCCCTGGGTGTTAGGGCAGTGCAGGAGGTTCCCTTCCCCACTGATATCATCCTGCAGCCTCATTTCCTTTGACTGAAGTCTGGGATCTCCCTGGGATCCTGACAGTCTTCATCCTGGATATCAGGACTGTGGCACTGCCTTTTGGAGAAAAAGCAGTGTGATGTCTTTCTGCCACAACACCCAGTGAAACCTGTGTGGGAACACATGTCAAAAGGTTCTTATGAATGAAGTGTTCATCTACTCTTCTATTCAGTCTTGGCCTTTTTAAGGACTTCATCTTCTTTACACAGCAGGATTCAGATTATTTTTTGTAGATTTAAAACTTCTCCTTCTCTGAATTCTTCTCTAAAACTGATTCTGTTTGCAGGTTGCTGTATTTACTTCAGCAAGAGAGCTCAAGCACGGAGCTGAGGACAGAGTGTGCCGTGGTCCTCGGCAGCCTTGCCATGGGCACAGAGAACAATGTCAAATCCCTCCTGGACTGCCATATTATCCCAGCCTTACTGCAAGGTACTGCTCCTAACAGGCCCCTGACAGCACTGCTCCTGAAGTGCTGAAGGGAGCAGAGAGAATCCAACTGAGTGGCCTCTCTTGCTGTGTCTGTAGGATTGCTCTCTCCAGATCTGAAGTTTATTGAAGCTTGCCTGCGATGTCTCCGGACCATCTTCATCAGTCCTGTGACTCCAGAGGATCTGCTATACACAGTAAGTTGTAAGCAGATTATTGTGTCCTCTTAAAACCTACGGAGATGGTGGCAGTGAAGAGGTCTTGCTGTCTGCAATAGCAACAAGGACTTGTGTGACCAACAGCATCGTTTCTCACCTGTACTGAAGGTATCTGGCTCCCCTAACACTGAGACCAACGTTTGACAGGAGGTGGTTGACAAATAGCACACTGATAAGAACAAAACTAACATTTTCAGGCCTCTCTACAATCTTAGGGAAGAAAAGCTGTCTCTGAATGGTATTTACATTGTCCCAGCTATATTGGCAATGTTAGTTTCGGAAACTTAATTTTATCTGACACTGTCCTCCCACTGCAGATGGGAAGGTGATTGCTTAGGTTTTGTACTTCCAGTGGAAGAGCTTCACCTCTCACTCAAATTTCACTGCTCTCAGTTAGTATGTGTGTGATTTGTGTTTGTCTGGCAGGAGGGCAGAAAATGTCCCTGCACTGTTGCTGAAGCTGAGATCAGCTGGGAGTGTGTGACAGTGGGGCTGTGGGTGCTGGCCCTGGTGGGGTAACCATGCAGAGCCCTCTCTGCTGTCTCCCGGCCTTGCCCAGACTCAGGCACTGCCTCTTATTTGGAAGGGCAAGGAGGGGGAAGGAGGCACAGCTGGCCTCTGATTTCATCCTTTCTCTATAGTTCAGGTGTCTCTGTCAAGGCTGAAAACAATTTCTGTGTTACTAATCCTCAACAGATCTTCTCAGGAGTTTGTCTAGTTGTTGTGCAGTGCTATAATGTCTGTTTTGTTCTCTGTTCCTTTTCCAATGATTTACATTTTTATTCCAGAAATATATATGTAAACTTTCAGTTTCTATGGACTCAGTATTACCACATGCATACCCTGAATTTCATCTGCTGGTTAGTCTGTCTCAGCAAGTCTTCCTGCAGCTCTCCACCCCCTTTGTTGAGTGTGTGTAGGTAATCAGCCAGCTTTGGCCTCCACTATTCACTGCCTTTTTCCCAGGTTTTTTGACTGTTCAGCAAGGAAACCCTCAATGCAGATTGAATATGTGACCACTGAAGGCACCTCTCCTGAGGGATCCAGGAGCTTCCTTTCTGCATGTCTGTTCCCTCCTTTGGCTGCACTCCATGCTCCCAGGTTCCCCCCAATCAGCCTCCAAGAGCTGGTAATTGCAGAGGCATCTGCTTCCTGCTCTCAGCACACAGTCAGGGCTAAAGATGACTGTGTCCATGAGCAATCCATACCTCTTCCTGGGGACAGTGCTCAGGAGAGACTGTTAATTGCTCCCTGCTTGGTGGAGAGGTTTGCTGTCCTGAGGGAGAGGAAGGGGAAGAGTATGGAGAGAAATGGGAAAGAACCAGCATTAGCACAGACATGACCACTGATGTTGTGGGAACAGCCTCCCCAAGGCACTGGGCTTTGTGTTTCATCCCTTGCATTCTGTGCTGCACAGCAGTGACATCAGAACTGCTACCCCAGCCCTTCAGGCCGCTGGGGTGTCCTGGAATTAACCAGAACTGCAGGAAATGAGCGTCTGCTGGGGGGTCCTTGCTCCTTAGTTCCAACTCTCATACCCATTTTCCCATCTCCTATTCCAGTGGGACACCTGGAAGTTAATATTTTATGACTGTGCTATTTCTAAAAATCTGGTTTTTTTCTAGCCATACTTTGAAAAGTAATGAATGCAGCTCCTTTGAAAAGGAGGGACGTTTTTCCTGTCACTTGGAAGGTGCAGCCACAGCCCACACTGCTGCAAGCTGTGTTTCACAAGGCAGCAGTTGAGACATTGGCTTTGCAATTGAAGCAGTAATTATGGGCCTCATCAGCACTTCATGGCAGACACTCTGCTCTGCCATGCTGAGAATAACAGCAAGAATTTAAAGTTCCTATTTAGCCTCCCTGCTCCCTCTTTGTTTCCAAACCCAGCAGCTCCAGGGAGGTTGTCACCATTGCCATGCAGCTTCAGATCTTCAGGTTCTCTCATTCTGCCTCTGTCAGGTTTGTTTTGAAAGAGAGGAAGAGTTTGTCAATGGCTTTTAGTTCCTGCCCAGCAGTTCTGGAGAAAGCTTCTGCAGAGGCTGTCTAAGATAGAAACTTTCCCACACTTTCTCTGTGGTTTGACTGCAGGGAGGATGCTCTCTTAGACCTTGGCCAGGACCACGTTCAAGCCAAGGTGTTCTGAGTTACCTTGACATCTCCAAGGGTGTTACAATCCCTCCACAGGTTTCAGAGGATGTCTCAGTTAAAATCAGGATATAAAAGTCCTTCAAAGAGTTCTGCTTAAAACATTTGTCTTTTTGTAACAGGTGCACATCCTCCACAGCAACCTGGGTGTTTCTCCCAGCAGAAGTGCTGCGTGTCAGAACTACACCTTTCCTCTTGAACCTTTCCCTATGGACAGGAGTTTGAAGGATAAAATATTGGCAGTTTTGTGTAATTAATTATATTCAGTTCCAGGGACAGAGTAGTTCTTCAGAGGTGGAAACATTTGGGTTGTTTCCTGTAGGAACTTGGGATCTGTAGTGGGAAAATGTGCAGCCCCAGCCACAGGTGTGCTGAGCTGGGTGAACATGGAGCTCCCAGAGAGGGCAGGTTTAGTTCTGGTGCTGAGGGCTGACAGCAGGGTGTATCCAGACCTGCTGTGCCAGGTGCCACACCTTAGGGAGGCTTCCTGCTTGGGAAAGGTCAGGCTTTGGAGCTGGGAGTGATGGAGTGAGCATCCTGCACGTGGAAATGGGGAGTGACGTGGGGTCCCAGGCTGAGAGCACTGCTGAGGTGAAGAGAAATGTTTGAATTCAGAGATGAGGTGGTGTGTCCGTGGGAAGCAGCCAGCTCACCACAGCACTGAGGCAAATCCAGCTGGAGTGATATCCTGTCACTACCACTCCTGCTATTTTATTTCAAACCAAAAAAATGGATTTGGTGTCAGAAAATTCCAGCCCATGTTTCCTGACAGGCTGTGATCCCATTTTCCTTCCTCAGTGGACCCAGACAACTTGAGTGAGCAGTTGCTGTCGCTGCTGCTGTGCTGGCCTGGCAGAGGAGGCACATTCCCTGCTGGGAATGAGCCTGTCCTCACAGGGAGCTTGGAGAGGGAAGGCCCTGCAGCAGGAGGAGGCTGTGCTGGTGAGGCAGTGAGGAATCACTTGGAGAAATCTCGCTTTCTCCAGCTTAGGTGAGTGGTGATGACAAGTGAAAGGCATTCATTGCTCCTTCCTGGGCAGCTGGGATGGAAAACCTGACATCACCTGGGGATGCACCAGGCTTGGTGAAGGGGAGGAGGAACAAGTGAGAGGATGAGGCTGTTACAGTGATTAATTCCCAGGTGTTCAATGACACACTGGGAGGGTACTGTGCTCCAGGATTGCTGGTCCTGCAGCAGGATTCTGGGTCAGCTGCTGGTGCTGCCCCCCTTCCTTCCTCCTGCTGTCTGTCATGCCTGGGCTGTGTTGTCCAGGCTGAGCTGCTCTGGAAAGTAAGCAGGTCTAGCTTATAGAGCTTGAATTTAAGTTATTTGGGTGGATTTAAGCATTCCAGTGTGCTGACTTGGAAAAGAGACTAGCAATCCTCTATTAAAAAAAATCTTTTAATAATAGATCTTAGGAATTTTGTTTTGGTGTTAAAAAGGAATATGAAGAAATTAGGTATTTGCATCCAAGCAGGTGAATGCAACTGTGTTAATTCCCTCTGAGTTCTGTTTGGATGATTTTGTCACAGTACATGTGATGTAGAGACATTTGTCCTAAGTTGCTTTGTTAGTAGAAAATATTTTGATGGATTTGTGAATCTCGGTTTTTTAGCTGTTAATGATGAGGGTACAATCACAATCTCACTAGGGTTGCCAGGCAGATCCTTTGTGCTTAGGTTTTAATGTGAATAAAAGTGGAGCTCTGTAGCCTCATGGACACGTAATCACTTTTCACGTTTAGCTGAAGTCAGTAACGTCCACACATCCTTTACTCTTTCTAGATCCTTTTCTGATAAGCATACCAATATTATTATATAAGTTGGATATATTTTAGCAGAATCAGGGAGCAAAATTAACACAGTTTTCTCACAAGCACTCCTGCAGCTTTCCAGAAGTGTAACTGAATAATTCTTTTATTCAAAGATGGAAGTAGTGTGGTTTTATTAGTTTGGGAGACAAATACTAGGATATGGGAAGAAAAGTTCCAGTAGAAGCTGTGAGAGCATCAGGAATCTTCTCCACTTCTCTGCTTCAGACTGATTTTCAGGGACTCCTGGAACTGTGCTTGCCTTCTTGCATTTTTTATACATTTCAGGTTCTTTCTTAGTTAATGAATAATAATCTAAATGTTTTCCTTGTGTATTTTGACTGAAATCTAGTTTTCATTAGCAATTCCACCCATTCAGGTTTAAAAAATAAGATGCAAAACCTTTCTAACAGCTTAAGGGAAAGACATACAGCCTTTTATAGGACCACTTCAGTGTCGCCATGGATCCAGTAAATAAGTTAGTGCCACTCTCCGTGCTTTCCTTTTCTCCCCAAGAATCTCCATGGATGCTGACATGTAGGAATGGGTATCTAGAATCCCCTGAAGATTTACAGGAGAGGACAAGAACCTGTTCTGCTGGGTCAAGGCTGTGAAACTGCAGAGGAATCCTGGGTATATTGGCAGTTTGTTTGGCTCTGACTCAAACAGGGAGACACTTGGGGAGTTTTGGGGACCTGCTGTGCTTTGTAAGATGGTAACATGTATTTCTTGAGAGCAGGGTTGGCCTGTTGGCTGCTTCTGTTTGCCTTATCATGGAAATGTGCTGCTCTGCTTGGCAAGTGCTTGTTTCACACCCCACTGCAGGGTCCCCTATGCCAGGGAAGGCCAGGAGACACTTTGCTGTGGCCCTGAGCATCACTGATATTACAACATCCTTATGGATTTAATGGCCACCAAACCAGTCCCTGGCTGGCCCCTGGGTTCTGGAGCTGGAAAGAAAGGCTGTGTGTGCCAGTGTGCCCCTGAAAAGGCAGGCCAGAGGGAGCTGCTGTTGGCCAAACCCTATGAACACTGCCAAGCATAGTTTGTGCCTTGCTCTTCCTGTGCACATGAGCATGAGATGAGCAGGAATATATGGCTGGTGTGCCTGGCAGAAGGGTTTAGTGAGGAGCTTTCTCTGTAGGATGCTGAAGTGGTAAGTGAGGCTGCTGCACGTTGGCCCCTTCCAGTTACTGTGAAAGAAGCAGTAGGTTTTATTCTCAGTGTGTCTCTTGGCTCTGCTGGCCTATTGTTTTCTGTTGAGAATGAAAAGGCTGGAGTGTTGGCAGCAAAGGTTCTTAAAATAAGCATGCTAATTGTATATATACATAAACATAAAATATTAAAAATAGAAAATAAATGCTGCAAAGCTTTGCCTGATCTCAAATATCTGTGCAAATAGGGGAGACTTACACATGTTTATTTTGAGAGTATGAAGGAGTGCTGTTGGAGGTTTCCCAGATAATTGGGAAATTAAACTTCTCATAACCAGCCGAGTCTGTCTGCAGCTCCAGGGACCGAAACAGTGAGGCTGGTGCTGCTTTCATTGCTGTCAGAGGTGCTGAGGAGTATGAAGGTTTTGCCCCAGTTTTAATCTGCCTCTCCCTGATCAAAGGGCTGTAATTCATCATCCTGCAGGTAAATGGGAGTCTGACGTGTGTGTAGGGCTGATACAGCACGTTTTCTGGGAAGGAAGGCTCATTCAGTCTTTGCCTCTCTTCAGCTCCCTGTACCTCGTGGAATTAATTTAGTTCACTACTTTGCAAGCTAAAATGGCCATTGTTTCTTTTAGTGTCACCACAGCTCCTGCCACTGAAATGTGCTGGTAAAAGTGACTGCAAGCTCTCAAAATTTACGGTTTTGTACCTTCCCACAGTGCTTAAGTAACTGGTGTGTTTGTGGAGGAGAACTTACCATGGAATCCTGGAATGGTTTGGGTTGGAAGGACCTCAGAGATCATCCAGTTCCAACCCCTGCCATGGGCAGGGAACCTTCCACTGGAGTCTAATGGTTTTCTTTTGCTGATGTATTTGGATTCTCTGTAGTTAGTGGGTTGTAAGTGGGTATGTTATTCCCCTTCTTTCCTTGTTTTGTCACAAAGATTCTGCAGACCAGTTGCACAAGTTTTATACCTTACTAGCCTTGATCTTTTATTTTTCCCATGAGGATTTGGCTCAGAACTGTCATTTGTGCCTTCAGGTCTCTCCTGAACTACTTTAATGGTCTTGTTGTGTGTCCATGAAGGTTTCAGTGGAGGGGAGGACACTGAGTGCAGAGTCTGGAGTGCTCCTTTAAGTAACAAACTGAAGGACCTGTGCTGAAACCCCGTGTTAATGCTGTTTTCTCTCTCCCTTGTTTGCAGGATGCCACAGTGATCTCCCATCTCATGGCACTGCTCAGTAGGTCTCGATACACACAAGAGTACATATGTCAGATCTTCTCACATTGCTGCAAAGTAAGGAAGAGAACACATGCTCTTTGTGCAACTTCTTGGGGGTCTGGCTTGGGAAAAACAGTGCTTGGTGCTGCCTTTTGTGGCAGAAACATTGGGATGGCAGTGGCTGAAGTGTTACTGCGCTGGGTTTGCTGCAGATTTGTTGGGGTCAGTGGAGGCTTCTCTACAGTGCAAGAAAATATGCAAATAAGTGGGGCTTTTGTAGGCTTTGGCTGCTAAGCCAAGCCAAGAGTCTGGCAGATGTCAGTGTTCACTGTTAGCAGTGTAAATCTTGGAAGACTTTTCTTTTGCCTCTGGAAGCCCCAAGGCTGTGAGCAGCTCTCTGCAGAGTCCTGCAGCTGCTTCAAACCAGAGTGTTTTCTGAGAGGTGCTGTAGGTTGAGAGGAAGGGAAATGCATGAGCTGAGCTCTCTCACTTACAGGTTTGTCCAGGTACGTGTTCGTTCCTGCTGTGTAATGCAATTCTCTTGATGGGGGGAACTAATTTTAAACCAGCAACAACCCCACCCCAAACACAGGGGTTTGTCTTTCCCGCGCCCTGCTCCAGGTTTCCACACAACACTCATTTTTGTATCATTGTGGCAGTTTTTGGTAGTTACTGTGCCAGTGAGTTATACAATAAGTGTATCAAAATAATTCCGTGTAGGGAATGAGATTTTTACAGCATCTTTCCCTCATAGAAACAGTTTAAAAGTAAAGTATCATAGATTGCATTTATCTTCCAGTCTAACCAATGAGAAAGTTCCCAAGTGTATGAATTTCTAAGTATTTACCTTGAGAAATATCTTTCTACATTATCACTTGCAGTGAGTCTTCTGAACCTCTGAATTATTCCATTGTTAAATATCTCTTTTCTTCATCCTTGACTCTTACTCGTGTTCAGTCATCCTGCTGCATTTCTTCTGTTGAGACAGGACTGAAAACTGAGTTTGTGTGATAGACAGGTATGATTCAGCTGCTAATATTTGTAGGATTGCTTAAAGAAAACATTAAGACTAAATCCTGCACTGGACTATGGAAGGTCAGATCCTCAGATAATAGTGGGAAAAAATATGGTGTTTTAACAAGGAAAAATCACCAGTGAGGCATTTCCTGCTTAAGTGGCCCTGAAAGTCTCCTTAATAGGCTGAGGAGCTTGAAGAGGTGAAAAACCAGGCCATGTTGGCTTACAAGAAAAATAAACCAGGACTAATTATAGGGTGGCAGAGGAGGCAGTTTGTACAGCCAGGGATTGGCCTGTGGCAGTAGAAACCCTGCTGGCTGGGAGGGAACTGCTGAGTAATCCATCCAGCAGGAAAACACTTGTGGTCCTCCTTTCCCAAGGGAGTGATTTCCCTGCGGCTCCACTAACCCCTGGGCACTTGCACATCAAAGATAGTGTTAATAGAGCCCAGGCACTCACCAAGAGCAGGGGCAGGAGGGGCTCCTGCACTCACTGCTCTCTTCTTAGTGCCTCCCCCACATCTCTCGCAAACATTTTGCAGTGAATCTTTCAAAAAAATCAAGTTTCTGGAAAGAAACTGGTGGTTGTGTGAGCAGAGAGAGATAAGACTGCACAAGAAAAGCCAGGGCAGTGGGAATAAGTGTTAGGAAATAGTTGCTTTTACAGAATAATAAACATCTGCATAACAAATAAAAACCTTTGAGGTTGAGTAAACAGATCATCACGAATGTTAAATTGATCAAAGACTTCTTTTTCACTTGCCCAGGCAAATGCAACTGTTCAGCAAAAATCTAAAATCCCCCCTTCTTTTTTGTGTAGTTTTTTGGGTTTCAGGATTCTCGGGTCAATAACTGTGTTTTCCGACAGAACAAAATACTTCCAGTACAGTGAAACAGAATTTGCAGGGCATTTTCTGATTTACATGGATAGACAAAGTACATGCTTATAATTGAAAAGTTATTAAATACTGAAAATGTCTGTACTCACTGCATATTAAATGAATACTCCATCTTCCCCCAAAAGGGAAGTGAGGGAGAGAACCTCTCCCAGGTTTTTACCTGAAGCAGTAAGTTACTATACAAATATTTAGGTAAGGCCTAGTATAGGTTACAAGAGATATTGATGCTTTTATGTTTCTTTCCTCATAGTAGATTTATTAATTGAACTAACAGTGACATATCCCAGCTTCTACTCCTTGTTCCTGCATCCTGTTCTCTGCTCACATCCGGTGCATCCATTTTTGTCTCTTCCTTGTTTGTTTGGCTGCTCAGGCTCCTGTCTTACTGGCCTGGAACAGCTCACACCAGTTCTCTTGAGCTGGGAGATCCATATTTTGGGTTCCTGGCATTTTGCTGCTGGTCTCTGCTTTTACTTTGACTGCTTCTCCCTGCACTTTTGGAGTGGGAAGCACTGACCCTGCAAAAGAGCCATCCTAAGCAAGGGAAAGGGTTGATTTACAGGGGAGCAGGTGCAGTTTTTAACATCCAGAGCCAGGGTTCTCTCAGCAGAGAAGCAAACAAATAAACTGAAGTCAGGCTGATGTACATGGTCTGCAAAAAGGCAAGTCAGAATTTACTTTTCAAGACTCTATCTCAGTTCATTTGTTTTCAGAGCACGTGTGAGTAGGTAAACTATGCTATTTTAATAATCAATTTAAAGAGAGAAGGTGTCTGTTTGGAAACACAGGGTTATATAAATAATTTGAAAAATACTTCTGGAACTTATAATTGACAGGGGTGATGTCCCTGTGTAAGTAACAACTTCACTGCCAGTTGAAAATTGAAAAGTTGTGTCTGGGAAGGGTCCAGGATAAAGCCTGTAATCGAGGCAGCTTCCCCCCAGTCGCGTTCTTCCGTGGGACCTCAGGCCTGTGCTGGATCCCTGATCCACAGCACAACTGCATTTAGGTGCCTGCCTGTCAGATTGCATTGTGGAATGAAGTGTTACGTTGTGCAGTCCTAAGGGCTTCCTGGAAATTGGCATTTATGATGGAAAACCATGCAGGAAGTGATGTCTCTTCCTGGAACACATTGGTCAATGGTATTTGGAGCAGAGGAGGAGTAGAACTGCCACTGTACCCAGGGAGGAACAGGAGCAAAAGGCCTTGCTGCTACCCTGGGTTCTGAGCTGCTGGGCAGTGCTCCCTCGTGTTCCCCCGTTTCCAGCTGTGTTTGCAGCTGTGCTGGCCCTGGGTTGGTGCTGGCCCTGGCCCTGGAGGTGTGTGCAGACACAGGGGCAGGTGAGGTGGTGGAGGTGCAGCCCCTTGTGCAGCTCAGACACAGCCAGGTGGCACCTCTGGGCACAACCCCCCGCCTGCGTCCCGTGGAAGAGTCACTGATACCTGTCGAGTACTAAATCTGGGGCAGTTTGATTTCTTTTCCTTGAATTTCATTCATTTTTTTCACCTATTTTAATATCTGTTCTTCAGCTCCAACACTGGCATAGCTGCGGCTTTAAATCATTGCCTCAGCCACTTCTGTGTGCCAATGTAAGTGGTTTTCCTCCTTCAACCGTGTGTTTGAATTGCATTTTTTGCTAGAAAGCTCTTGGTGGCAGTAGCAGCTGAAGCATCTCTTAAAGCACCAGATATGTTATACCTAGAAGTAATTCTATGCTTTTGTCCTAGAGGTAAGAGACACTCTCAAAATGTCCTTTTGACTGTAAGAGGAATCTGATCTCAGCTGTGTCTCAGGTGTGAGAAGGAGGCATCAGTGCTGCCTCCTGGGGTGGGCAGCAGTGCCATGAACTCCCTGGGTGTGAGCAGGAGATGGGGCAGTGGGGGGACCTTCTGCACTTGCAGAGGAGTCAGGGCAGTGATAAATGATCACGGAGGGGGGAGAACTGCTGGGGCCCCCTGAAAGCTGAGCTCAAACTCTGCATAGCCCGGGCTCAGTGCAGAGCTGGCCAGAGTCCTGAACCCACTGGTAAGGAGAGGTGTGCAAGGCACGGGCCAGCTTTGGCCACACTGCTGAGGGCTGCAGCTATTGAGGTTTCATGTTGCTTTCTCAGCCTCACAGCCTTCTCACACCACAGAAGTTCTGAGACCTTTCTCCTGCAAAATGCAGTATTTGTGTTTCATTCCAAATGCTCTCTTGGAATAAGTATTGGCTTATCAGCCATTGCTGACTCAGATCTTGGAGTCAATAAATAGGTGAAGGCTGGCTGTGTTTATGGCTAAATGTGTTTGAAACTGAAAGAATGATGAGAAATTGGAGGAACAGTGAATCTGGCCTCAAAGAACTGTCACTCTGTCTGGGATTTCAGAGGAAATGCCCTCCCTTCTGAAGGTAGAATTGTTGGGAATGCTTAATATTACCTGTGAAGAAGACATTAGTGACTGGGGATCTCTTAGGTGGTATGTAGAGAAAATCAGGAGGTTTCAGTTGTTTCCAACCGGAAGAGTAGAAACAGAAGTGCTCAATCCATGCTTCTTCATTTGTGAGAACTGATGTCATTGCCTATGGAAGGAAAGACTGGAAATGATTACCCAAAAAAGGGACAAATGCTATAAAAATGAATTGGACTTATTTATTTAAAAAAAAAAAAGGTTGTTATGCCAGCTGATTACAAAGTAAATGTTCGTAAATCTGTCTTAAATTTAATAAATCTATCTTGACAGTGAATTACAGATAGTGGAAACCTCTTCCATGTTCTTGTAAAAATCAATTGTGTTATGTTTTCCTTTGAAGGGTCCAGATCACCAGACAATCTTATTTAACCACGGAGCTGTTCAGAGTATTGCACATCTGTTGGTCTCCACGTCCTACAAAGTAAGACATAAAACTGTTCTGTGTTCAACATGTATTTGTAAAAGGCATCCAAATGAAGATCCTAAAAACTCTCTCTGTGCCTATGAATTAAAACTATAAAGAGGTATAATGTGCATTTGTTGATTATACAGCCTTGTTCTGTCCAAACCTGTAGAGCAGTGTAGACACTTGTGTTTGAGGTCAGCATTTCTCTTTCCTCTCTGCTCTGTTTTCACACAGGTTCGAATGCAGGCATTGAAATGCTTCTCAGTCCTGGCCTTTGAGAACCCCCAGGTCTCCATGACTCTGGTCAATGGTGAGTGGGATGCTGCTGCTGCTTTGACTCTCCCTTCATTGCCTGGCTGAATTAGAATGACTTTGGGTTCTCTCTCCTTGCAGTGTCGGTGGATGGAGAATTGTTACCACAGATTTTTGTGAAGATGTTGCAAAGGGACAAGCCCATTGAAATGCAGCTCACGTCAGCCAAATGGTAATTGTCTGAGGATTAGGATAAAATAGCAGGAGGTGAATGCTCACTGCTTAACTGCTCCCTCCTTGCTTGTTCCAGTCATGGGAGTTGTAAAACCTTAGCAATAATCACAGGTACTGTTTGCATTCTCTAAACCCTCAAAGTGCTTCTCACCTGATTTTATAACACAGCTTTCACTCTTTGCTGTACATAAACAAGGGGAAATGTTGCTGGGCCAAAGCTTTGTGAGGAATGTGTCTTCAACTGTATGGATTTTCACAAGCAGCTTGGGTTTTATGATAAGTTTTGCTTTGAACAGGCTGTGGCAGAGCACAATACTGAAATATTTGTACATGTTAATGTCCTCCTTGAACTCTGCTCGCTGGGGCTGTGGTGTGTGCAAGACCATGCACTAGAGGTGACAGGAGAGCAGAGTTAGTCCCTCTTCACAACTGTTTTAATTAAAATAGATTATTCTTCAGGCTTCATGTGCTCATACAGCAGAGTTCATGTTATTCATTAATGTTGTGGTTCAGATCAAACTTTCCCTGCTGGTGTGGGCACATCAGTGTGTTCATTTTCATAATGACTTTCTGGCCTGTGGCAAAACGTGACCAGGTTCCATGGGAGCAGCACCAGGGCTGTGCTCACCTCGTGAGCTCAGAACTGACTGCCCTGCAGACCATTTTCTTTCCTTGTGTTGATGGTAAATCACTTCAGGGCCATAAAGAGAGAAAACTACCCAGTGCTATGAACCACTAAATGAAGTTTAACTCAAGTTTGGTCGCTGATATTTTGTTTGATTATTCTTTTGGTTTTTCATGGCTTTTGCTGACCAGGATCAGTGAGTTCACCAACCCATTTCACAGCCACTTGACCTCTGCAAGGTCTCTTGATTCTGTGTGGGGAATAAGTGGGGGGGGTGGGATGGCCTCTTTGCTTAGGTTGCCAGGTTTTGGTGACTTAAATCATTCCTGAAAGCAGTTTAAAGGTGTGCATGTGCGAGGGGTTTCTTAGGTAATCCCTCTCCATGTGGGAGGTCTGTCTCGGGACCTCCCACCCTCCCTCCCAACCACAGTTGGCCCGTGCAGTCTGGTTCTACTGGTTTTGTTAAGAAGTTCTTAGTGAAGAAGGCAAGTTAAATTAATTGCACTGTAGCAGCCTCAGTCCTGATTGATTTATGTATTTCCTTGAGAAGTCAGAAAATACACAGGGAATGATGTCTTTAAAATTAATTTTTCACACTAATCTGGAGCTATAAAGCAGTTGGTAAGTAATGAAGGCAAGTTGGAGTTCAGAGAATTGTTCTGGCTCTGGGCTGTCTCTTTGTTCTGGGCTGGGCACTCCCAGGTCTCCTGGTGTTCTTTGCTGACCTGCTTCACACTGGGAGGAGTTGGGTGGACATGCCATCTTCTGCTGTTGCTTTGCAGCACTCTGGCTCAGGTGGACATTGGAGAGCATGGAACAAAATGATGTGGTTTAAGGCAAAAAAGAAAATTGCAGGGAGATGGAAGATAACCCAGTGTCTTGAGTTTCAGGTGGGGTTTCTAATTACTCCATGGGCAGTCATCCTGTTTGGGGCTCTAAAGCCTCAGTTTCACCACACTCCTGGGGGTTGCAAAGAGCTGCTGGCTTTTATTCTGCAAATGCATTCCCTACTTGATTCCCTCCAACTCGGACTATCTCTTCTTTTTCTAATGAGAGTAGGAGATGGAATTGTCACAGGTCATCTCTTTTTCTGCTTCTAAACTCCTGCCCTGCCTGCTTCAGTCAATTAATCTGCAGTTTCTCTTTGATTTATCACTGGAGTCCTTGGAATGCAGGTAAAGGGGTTTTTCCCTGCGTTTTTGAACCTTCCCTTAAATTTCTGTTTGAATCCACACTGGCATACAAGGTTCCCTGAGGAAGTTCCCTTCTTTTTCCACAATTGAAGTAGACCTGGAAGACTCTTGATTGAAATGGATCCTTCCCTTGAGCAGCAGTTTTGGCACAGAGGGAAGAGCAGGAAGCCTCTTGGGAAAGGCCTTTGCAGCTACAGGTGGAGCAGTAACCTCTTCTGCTAAAACCACCAGAATTGCTCCTGGCTGAGCCAAGTCTCTTTTACCTGAAGTAAAAAATTGCTTTCTTTCATGTTTGAATTAAAGCTGCTTTGCCTGGCAAATGAGGTCTCTCTGGACTAAATGGCAGCTGCAAGATTGTTCGGGTGTGAAAGTAAGAGTTTCCTGCTGTCAGCTGCAAGGCTTGGGCAGTAAAAGTTTATCAAATGATCCCTGTGCTAACAGTCAAGTCTTATCTCTTCTGAGGAATAGTACAAGAAGAGTCTTCTGATGGTGGGGCTTTGAGCTATGGCTGTGTGTGGAACATGATCAGTGATGCTGCCCTCTAAGAGATGGAAGTGCCCACTGTGGGCCCTCGGGAGGAGCTCGGGAATGTGGGGAAACAGGGTGTGCTTACAGGATGTGAGGATATTGCTGCTCCTTAGCTGAGAATTCTCACTGGCCCTATGTACAATCTCTTTGCCCACTTGACAGTTGAAATGTGTTAAAGTCACCTGAAGTCAACTGAAATACAGTTGTATTTTTTAACCTGCACTGTGGCATGATAGAAGCCAGTTACAGGGGTTAGTTCAGAAGGTAAAACAGAAGATCTTGGAGCAGAGGCTGCACCACTGCCTTGGAGCAGGGCAGGTGGCAGCTGTGAACCACCTCAAGGTACCACACTTGCAGTGGTGGGTGAAGGACATGGCAGTTCTGGGAGCTTGGGGCACATTTACAAGTATATTAACAAAGCAACTGAGCATTTGTGTGGTGTGTGTCAGCACTGCAGTTTGAGACCTGGGGGTTGTCACGTCCACTGAGTTACTTGTTAAAGAACAAGTGCTAGCGTGGTGCAGTAGCAGAGCCCTAACTGGGTTCATCACTGGCAGGGCTGTGCTGGTTGCTGTGGGGTGTGAAGGCAGTGCCTGTGGGCAGACCTCAGTGATGCCACATCTCCTGCCCTCTGCAGGGCCCGAGGGGTTTCTGCTGGAGCTCTTGGGCACCCCAGCCCTGTGCTGGTTCTGTCCCCAGTTCTCACACAGCAGGGCCAGGTACCTGAAACAATGGAAGGTCTGGGTGTATTCATCCTGTACCTGAGTGCCAGTGGTTCGTTTTGGGGTTTTCAGCTGGCAAAAGAGGTTTGTGTCTCAGTCAAGGTGGTGCTTTGCCCTTGTGCCCAGTGTGTGTGCTGTGTGTACTGACCACTGCCCCAGCAAGTGTCCTGCACCCAGATCTGCTCCAAGGTACCCCTGCACTGCTGGACTGAAATCAGTGGGAGCACAAATCAGTACAGGGGGTAGTTGTGCAACATCTGAAGTGCCCCCACGGCCGTGGCAGGTGACTGTGCTGTGTTGTGTTGTTGCAGCCTTACTTCCATGTGCAGAGCCGGAGCAATACGGACAGATGATCCCTGCATCGTCCTCAAGGTGAGCTGTGTCCTGCTTAAGCACCTCTTCAACAGTCAGAAGTACTTTCTGTGCTAACCCTGGCAGCTGGTTAAACAGTTTTCTCTTTGTAATGTTCTCTCGTGTAGGTCTATCCTGGTTTTGTCTCATAAAAAGTAGCACAAAATCTGTAACACCAAAGATTTCAAAGCACCAAGTTCTCCTGACTTGTTTTTAATTTAAAAAAATAGTTCCCTGCTTTTCCTTTGTGTCTTTAAGCATTTATAGTGGCATGACTCTTTTAAGAAGTTTTACATAAGGAATCATACTAAAAGGTCAATATCCCAGAGTTTGACACACATCCCTTTGAGGTTTGTAATGATTTCAGTAACCATCTGTAATGTGGACACAGCACTGTTGCCCTGCTCTCTGTATGTGAGCAGGGCACTGGCTTGTCTTTCAGTACCTTATTTCACCAGGCTGTAGTCAGAATACTTGCACAATCTATACGTGAGGTCTGGCATGAGCAGATGATTTCTCAGGTTTCACAGTTTTTGTGCTTATTTATCTACTTCATGCTTTGGCAAGGGAAATTTGTTAGAAAAATAAACTCAGCCTGAAATGTTGACTGATTTTTGTAGTGAGTGTGACTTTAGAAGGGCATCTAGTAAAGGACACTCCATTAAATACCATGGGAATGTAATAGTCACAATTCTATAGGTAGGGAAAAAAAAGGAATAAAAAGGCTGTTGATAAGTGTATCAGCCAAGGGTCAGGTAATGGCAGCAGTGCTTGCTTGTCCATGTGATGTGGCAGGGCTGCTGTGGTGCTGCAGTGAGGAAGGGGCTGGGAAGGCCTCTCTGTGGTGTTCAGGGAACAGGGAGCTGCCAAGTGTGTGCCCTGTCCCTGCTCAGCCCTTGCACAGCAGACCCTGCCCACTGCCGGGGCTCTGCTGCAAACCCACAGTAGCTGCTGCAGGCCTGCCTTTTGGACTGGGAAGCTGTCTGCAGTGGCAGGAGCTGCCCCTTGGTGCTGCCCTTGGGGGATGCTGGGCAGGAGCAGGGTGTGTGGAAGATCCCACTCCAGGAAAGCACGTTCAGTCTCCAGGGCAGTGGGTTTGGGTGTGGATTTGGGCATCCATCATTCCAGGTAACGAGTAGTGAAAAAGCCACGTGTTGGCTGAGGCAAAGGCTACCCTTCCTGCCTTTCTGTGCAAGGAGGTCCAAAGTACAGTTTATTCCAGGGTGGACATGGGTGTCTGTTCTGCACAGGCAGACAAGGAACCCAGGCTGCATCCCCCTCCCTCGTTCCCTCCTCCTTAGCTTGGCTCCAAATTGGCACTCCAATTCCCTGCTCTCTCTTCTCTTGCTTTATAGCACCTACAGACTGAGGGCTACAATTCCATTCTCCCAGCCTGTCTCTCCTGTAGACCTGGTTCTTCTTTGCAAAATGCCTTCCCTTGGTAAATCCCCCCAGGCTGTGTCCTGGCTGGCACGTGTGTGTTCCAGAACTGCTCTGGGAACAGGGAGCAGGGACTGCTGCTGTCAGCAGTGGCAGGTTATTGCTGAGAGCTGGCTGGAAACTGTCCCTGTGGGCTGGATGTGGATAACCACCATCCTTTCAAACCATTGTGAATGGATTTGTTTCCCAGCTCGCAGCAACAGCAGCACTTTTTTTCCTCATGGAAGCTGCTTCAGCGCAAATAAATGTTTTAGGCTGTGGAATTAACTTGTTTTCCTTGAGAGGAAATGAAAGAATGAGGAGAAGAGGAGGGCACAGAACCTTGACTTGTTCAAACAGCCTCAGGGATTTCTTCTCCAGGAGCTCACGGTTACAACACAGTGCCCCAGTCTGTGGTTAATGCAGGCACAGCTCCCCTCTGGTGAGCTAAAGGCAGGGACCCCTTTGGTATTCAGGAATTACTGGCCCTTTGCTATCAAACTTTCTGCATTTGGTGGTCACTCAGGGGTTTGTGTTCCCAAAATAGTTTGAAGTTATGTTCCTTGCCCAGTTTGAGCACTGGGTTGGCCTGTAATGTGAAAAAATAAAATCTCTTGGGATGGGGAGAAGGCAGAGGAGGCTGATAAATAATGGATTTGATTGGAAGGAGAATTATTTCTTTGGAATCCTAAAAATGACAGTGACTGTCCAGATAACCCTGAAGCATTCCAGCAATACCGTGAGAATTAGATGTTCCATCTTCACAGTCCCTTTCCAGACTTTTATCTGCTGGCCAGGTGTGCTTTGTGGCTCCTGCCCTTACACCTCTGCACAGTCCCCTGTGCATCAGTTCCACTGTACTGACCTTTGGGTCCAATGGAGCAGTTAAAATGTGTCTGTCAGAGTTCTTGATTTTGTTTAATTTTAAACAGATGGGATTGCTCAGTGTTGGAAACCATGAGATTTGTGTTTCTTGGGTGCATGCAGCCAGTGGCCTGGCCAGTGCCCAGCCCTTGAATTCCAAGAAATAGCTTGGTTTAGGCCATTTGACCTTGGAAAGAATTAGGAAGTACTTTGTGATTTAGACTTGGAACGCCACTTCTTTTCTTTCTCACTCCATGTGAATGTCATGTTTTGAGAGCTTATGTTCAGTCTCACCTGCTGTCTTGAGTGCCAGGTGTGCAGGGAGGAGGGCTTTGGCTCACTGGGTTAGCTGCAGGGTCCACAGCTCCAGTGACAATCCTGGTGGTAGCATCTGTGATTGTAATAAAGAGAGGGCCTGGAACTCTGCTTCCTTACCTGAGCATGCAGATCACATTTATCTGTTTAATCATTTGAACACTAAATGCATGAATGTTACTGAGGTCCCCAAAATCACAGCTCTGAGGAGCATTCACTGCAGTTGTTGTGCTGGAGTTGGTGGAGTTCACAAGCACAAACCCTGGTGTTGTTCCTCATCCATTTTCATACTTGTGTTGGCGAGGCTTGAGTGAACAGAGGCCCAGCCCTGGGAGAATTGGTCTGTCCACAGTGAAGTGGTTTTCATTGAGCTTCAGATAAAGACCTGATGGTTTTTATATTTACAGTAGAGAAGGTGTGACAAAAACGTTGCTGTGTGAGCGTAACCAAGGCAGGGGGTGTGTCAGGGGAAAGGCAGAGTGGACCTGGGTTCCTGGTGGGCTTTGTTTCTGGTTGGCCAATTCTGCTGCTTAGGAGAATTCCTGCCCTCCCTCCTGCTCCAGGCAGCCAGTGTGTGTGAAAGGAACCCTGGGATTATTTCTGACCAGATTGTCCTTAGTTAATCCCGGATCACAGGAGGGGTCAAGTACTTCTTAAGGGCAGCTTGGCTACTTCTGCTTCCTGGGTGCAGTAAGAACAAACCTGCAAATACCAACTTTTTAAGGGATTTTTTTATTTTCAGCTTTTGCAAAACTCTGCCCATGGTCACTTCTAAACTTTGCATCGTTCTGGCTGCATGAGCAGTTGTTTAAAATAGCCCACTGTATACTTGGTATTGTCTGAGCAATTTCTCTGTGTGTGGAGTCTTTGAAACCACCCAAGTGTGTGTGTTTGAAGGTTCTACCTAAAGCACAATGCTGGGCATTGCTCTGGGACTGCTGTTGGATTTGATTTCTTTCGAGTTCCCTGATGAACAGAGCTGCCCTGACACGCTGTGGTTGGGGGTTATTTTGGTTGGCTTTTTAAACCCTCGCAGACTCTGCCGTGCCTGGTCCGAATGTGCAGCAAGGAGAGGTTGCTGGAGGAGCGCGTGGAAGGGGCAGAAACCTTGGCCTACCTGATCGAGACGGACGTGGAGCTGCAGAGGATCGCCAGCATCACCGACCACCTCATCGTCATGCTGGCCGACTACTTCAAGTACCCCAGCTCAGTCAGTGCCATCACTGACATCAAGAGGGTACGTCCCCTCCCCCTCTGAGATGTCCAAAACAATACTAAATGAGCTCAGGGGATTTTTGTGTTCTGTTGAAACTTTGTGGCTGAGTTCTTCAATAGGAAGGTGACCAGAGGGTCTAGCAGGACTTGATTCTCATATTTATAGGCCCCAAGTCCCACTCACTTTTTCTGGAGCTTTCCCTGTCCAAACTCAAACTGTATATCTGGACATCCCATGCTGTAAGTTTCAAAGTGTTGCCTGGAGGAACCCAGTACATTTCAGCTTCACTAGAGATTCTTCCATGTGAAGAGGGATAGATTTCAATTCTTAGGTCATGTTCTGCGATGGTTCTGTTGTGTTAAAGCAGCACAGGATGTGGATGTGGTGCAGCATTTCATATTATGAGCTGTCTGCACTTGCAAAAGGTTGGATAAACACCCACCAGACAGTTCCATTGGTGTTGTTCCAGGAGTTCTCATTCATGAACTGGTTTTTAAGATGTGCAAACATTTTCCAAAGCACTGGTGGATCAATCAATCTTGGAAACAAGACTGGTTTTGATATTTCAGATAGGGAAATACCCACTGCCTATTCCCTTCCCTCTTAATGAGTCTGATTTTTAGAAATTGCCCCAAAAAGATGGATTACAGAGCCTTGTTTTTTCTCTGAAACTGGCCCTAGAGGTAGGCTCACTTCCCAGACCTTTGTGGAATGGGACTGATTCTGCACAGAGAGCTTCTTGAATTCTGTGGAAAAATGCAAATTAAATATAAAAAAATCAGTTACAGCGTAAGACTAAGCAAGAACAAGTTTAGCAACTTATAGTGGAGTAATGGAGATTGGCTGTAGCATCAGGAATATGCTCAGGTTCCAAATGTGAGTGGGGCAATGCTAAATACTGTGGCAGGGCTCTGAGTGTGCAGAGTCTGTAGAGCAGCCAGCTGGGAGTGCAGGTGCTGGCTTTGCACACAGGGCCTGGAACTGCACCCTGGAAGGTAAAACTGCCTGAGCAGTGAGTGAGGACCCTGCCAGCACAGGGCTGGTCTGCTTCAAATATTTATACCAGTTATGTCACACTTTGCTCAGATGTGGCTGCACTGGAGAGAATTACTCCTACAGCTTAATTTTTGACAGTTCTTTCATTTCACTACTTTGGTACTTAACACTGGCATTTTCCTGGCATTTTATGTAGACTTTGAAGATGGCATTGTTTTGTGGAACCCTTTGGAACAGAGTTTGGAGGACACTCAGAATCACAGGATTGTTCTCATTGCAGAGACTGTGAGGAGATCTGAGAGTCTTATTTTCTGTTCCAAGTAGGGTCAACCTCAAACACCAGTTTTATGATCCTTCTAGCTGGTGCTCCCATTAATTATAGAATCACAGAATATCCTGCACTGGAAGGAACCCACAGGGATCATCCCGTCCAACTCCTGGCCCTGTACAGACACCCCAGCAATCTCACCCTGTGCCTCAGAGCATCATCCAAACCCTCCTGCAGCTCTGGCAGCCTCGGGGCTGTGCCCACTGCCCTGGGGGGCCTGGGCAGTGCCCACCACCCTCTGGGGGAAGAACCTTTTCCCAGTATCCAACCTGACCCTGCCCTGGCAGAGCTCCAGCTGTTACCGTGGCCCCAAGCACTTGTTCCTGATCTGTGAGCAGCCTGCCCAGTGGTGCATCCCCCAAGCTCCCTGCCTCTGGCATCTCTGACCTCCCAGAAGCCTCCAACACCTGCTGTGTTCCTGCACAGCAGAAGTTAACCCCCCCCCCCTTAAGATGGAGGTCCTGAGATGTAGAGACCAGCTTTGGGTCCTGCTTTTCCTTCAGTTCTCTTGATAAAACTTCCCTTGGTGCTTTTTCACTCCTGGCTTGTTCCTGTGGGTTTCTCTTGGGGAGATAAGGATAGTTTTTGCCTGAATATGGCCTGGATCGAGTCCTAACCTTGTTTTGGCCTCAGATTGAAGTTGGCCTCTGTAAGTCAGCAGGGAAATCAGCTGTGTTGTTAACTCTGGTTGTTGCATTTGGTTGGTACATGTGGACATGGCTCCTGGAGTTCCTTGGCTGCCCTCAGGGCGCCAGACAAGCCCCTGGGTCATCAGGGCTAGTTTGGAACAGAGGAGAACATCCCCCCTGGGACTCCTGAGTGTGTAACTGTGGCACTGCCCTTCTGTCCCCAGCTGGACCACGACCTGAAGCACGCCCACGAGCTGCGCCAGGCCGCCTTCAAGCTCTACGCGTCCCTGGGGGCCAACGACGAGGACATCCGCAAGAAGGTGGGCAGGGGGTGTCTGCAGGGGCAGGGGGTGGCACCTGCCAGCCCTGGGTTCCCATCAGGAGGTACAGGTTGACATGAGCAGGCTCTCTCTGTTACACCAACACAAAGCATCTTCACAGGGGTGCTCAGAGCCCTGCACTGAGCTGCCTTTCAGCGTGTTGTGGTCCTTGGCCACACATTTGGAATCTGCTGTGGCATAAGAGTAATTTCTGAAGCCCGTGTCCCAGGGGTAGAATACACCTCTGTTCTCATCTGTCCTATTATAAAACAAATGGCTTTTAAAAAATAACCCTTGGAAAGTTCAATCATGTTGGAAAGCAAAGTCAGAATTTGTTTTCCTGATTCTCAGGTGACCAAAGTCAGAACAGAGCAGTTGGTGGTTGAGACATCACAGGGAAGAGATTGGCTGATGGGAGCACTCAGAAATCTGTGTGTGCAAAGAGGAGGGAGCTTTCACAATGAATGATTAAAGGGAGCATTTTTTAAAATGAAGCATGGGGCTGCTATGTCAGAAGTGGCAAGTACAGGAGGCAGGAGAATTTTCTGAGTGTATTTGCTGGTTAAAGGGGAAAACCAGAAGGAAAGAATGGATGGAGAGGAAGGAGGCAGGAAAGCACAGATTGAAAAGACAATATCAGGAAAATGTATCAGTGGGGAACCATTCAGGGTCTCCAGAACTGAAACGCCTAAACCTCTCTTTTGTTGCTTTAGTTAATCGTGAGGATCCTTCTTCTACACTGTTTTTAATAAGCAGTGGATGTGTACCTGGCAAAGTTGATTTATTATACAAAATCCATCTTTCATCTGGGTATTAACTCCCTTTTATCCTGGTCTTAAGTGTTTGCACTGGCCATGTCTAAATATGGCAGATGAACTCTGAGGTGTTTTTTATCCACATAGATCTCCAACCTGTCTCTGGTCTGTAGTTTGTATATATTGTGTGCATATATTTGTTTTAATATGACATTAAAGGTGATTCATGGTTATATATTTATATATACCCCTCTTGTTCCTTGATGGTTAAGAGCAGCAGTGGAACAGAGAACAGAGGGAGATTTTTTTGTAAGCTGTCTGCAGATACACAAAACTTTCCACTTCATCTGGGAAGAGAATGTGCTGGTTTCAGCTACAGTTTTTATATTCAAAACCTTGCGGACCAAAGGCCAAGAGCCCCTAAGTGGTGCTGTGTTTTACTCCCTGCCGTGGCTTCCTTTTGCTGCAGATCATCGAGACCGAGAACATGATGGACCGTATCGTTAACGGCCTGTCCGAGTCGAGCCTCAAGGTGCGCTTGGCTGCCGTCAGGTAGGACCTGGTCCCATCACACACGGCCTGCTGTCTCGTGCTGCTGCTTTCCTCAAAGCTGCTCCCAGCCCCTTTCTGCTCTTGGGAAGTGTCCTGGGGGAAGGGGCAGTTGCCCTGGACTGGTGCAGTGTTTTCCCTTTGCCAGCTCCAGGCTGGCTCCTGGTGTGGGAGCAGTGGATGTGTTGCAACAGTTCTATGTGAGTGTGCACCTTTCACAGGGCAGGTTTCCTTTCCATTGCAGATGTTTGCACAGTTTGTCCCGTTCTGTACAGCAGCTCAGGACGAGTTTTCAGGATCATGCTGTATGGAAGCCTTTAATGAAGGTAAGGGAAGAGTAGACAGGTCTCAGTGACTGCAGTTTCTGTTCCTTTAAAGCAGCACGTGGTGTCTGTTCAGATTACATGCCCTGCTGTAGAATCATGGTGGAAATTACCTAGAAATCAAAATTCCATGGTCTGCTCCTGAGAGAGCCAGAAGTCACTGAAAGCCAAGCAGCAGCAAATAGAGCTGTGGTTTGTGCTTAATTTTTGGAGGGGTTTTTCTTTTCTTTTTTTCACTCTTGTCTTTTTGGGGGCTTTTTTGTGATCAGTGAGTGAAGGGAAGTTATCCCTCATGTTTATGTAGGACACTAGGAGGACTAGATGTCCTTTAATATCAGACTCAGGCTGGATGGCACAGTTCAGACTTGGTCTGTGAGCCCTGCAGGAGAATTTAGAGCTGCATTTTCTCCTGCGATTCCCTGCCTTGTAGATCTCATTGCAGATTCTATAACTGGAGCCAAACAGCTCAGCAAGACCTTTAAAAAGAGGCATCTTCATATAATGCAATTATCCACAAGATATATATGTAAGGTCTGTGTCATCTTTCATGCTGTAACAGGAATGGTTTGAGTACTTTAAGAGTTTGTGAAAGGCCAAACATGAAAATATTAAACCTTAATAAAAGTAAACAAAACCCATCAGGATTGCTTGAAGAAGTACAACTGGCATAAAAGAAGAACCAGGGGGAAAACACAAGTGGAGATGTCAGACTTGTGTGTAAATGCAGTTGCCAGCAGTTGTTAGTTTTGATTTGTATGAAACAAGCTGAAGTCAGGAACTTTCTTGTCCATTCCAAAACACTGGGAATTGCTCTTTAATAGATGAGCTGCCCAGTTTAGGAATGGCATGTTCTGGTGCTGCTGGAGAGCCTGCTTTCCTGAAGGGCTGCTCCCGAGGGAAGCTGCTGTGCAGGAGGTACAGAGGTGTGCAGGAGGAGCCTCTCAACGGGTGTCCCTGGCAGAGCAGGTTGTCCCCACTGACTCCTGCCCAGCTGGGCCTGTGGGCTCTCAGCTGTGGCTGTGTGAGGTAATGCTTTGTGAGATAATGCTTTGCTCCAGTGTGTCAGGGGGTAGGTGTCATTGTCTGCATCTGGAGTGTGGAGTGTCAAAGTGCACCATAATTTCAACCATCCCAGTCCACAGTGATGCCTTCCTTACCCAACAGTTACCAGGATTCCTCTCCCCCTCTGTGCCTGCAGGTTTTACAGAATGCTCCAAATGAAATTCTCATAGTAGCATCCTCCACGCTATGCAATCTTCTTCTGGAATTCTCTCCAAGCAAAGAGGTCAGTATTTATCCAGGAGGAGGGACATTATACAATGTTCAGTGAGCATAAAGGTGTATTAATGAGCAGCCACTGCTGGTGACATGTTACAGAGCTGTGATGTGGGACAGCTGGGGTCAACGGTGGCTTGTGAATAAAAAAATTCATGTTTACAGTGCTGTGACACTTAATTTGGTTGAAAAGTTAAATGTGGTCTCTAAAGAAGTAGACGTGGAGTTTTGTCATTTTTTTATTTGTAAAAACTATTATCTAAAAAAAGGTAAACAAGAAGAAACCAAACTGAATCTGCAATGTGATCCATTGTCTTGGAGAATTAGTGCTGCTGTGTCCTGAAAATGCTGGCATAGCTGAGTTGTGTTTTTATTGTTCTCAGATGAACAGGACAGGGTATCTGGTCTTGAGTTCTGCCGAGTCTGTGTTTCATGCAGCTCCTACCCACACACCAGCACTACCCAGCACTGCAACAGTTCCCCAAGTCTGACATTTTCAGCTACAGAAAGCATTTGCAGGACTGTGCTGTATGTGGGATCCTGCAGGGCATTTTGGATTTCCCTGGTTTGGGCAGTGATCTTGGTGGTTTCAGTCACGGGTGTGAGACAGAAACTGAGCTGCAGCAATGCCAGGCACAGTTCACTGGCCTGTGGGCTTTCTTGCTCATCCTGCAAGCCACAGCACAGTGTTTCCACTCCAGAGTGGACTGAAATACCTGGGTTTTTATTGGGATAATGGTTCATGTCAAAAGCATCATGGCCAACAGAAAACACTGATTGTGGAAGGAGAAGGAATATTTAACTTTGGAATTCTCTAAAAGCCATCTGATCTTTTTTCATACCCATATCTTGTCATTTAAAGATGATATTACAAGGTTTTGTATTTCAGCCTAGTCATGAAGAAGTGTCCAGTTTTCTTTATTATGCTGAAGTTTTGCTGTTGAATTTTAACCAAACCTGAGTTTTTCCATAAGAGCCTACTTATTAATTGTCATGAATTTGGGATGTGGTATTGCCAGTTGATGGGGTGCATTGGACATGCTGTTAGCTCAAGAATAAGATAGGAGCAATACTTTTTTGATATTATATCTACATTTTCAGGTATGCAATTAGTCTAGTGTCCTAAAGATGCCTTTCTTCCCCTCTTTCAGCCTATTTTAGAATCAGGAGCCATAGAACTTCTATGTAGTTTAACACAGAGTGAGAATCTTGCCTTGCGAGTGAACGGCATTTGGGCTTTAATGGTGAGTAGAGCACAGTGATGAAATTCCACTTGGGATTCAGCTCCTTCAAAAGTTTGGGAATGTAACTTAAAGAACTCGCCACTTGTTATTAAAAATAAAATAGCTGAAAGCTGGCTTGCGTTTGCATTGAACTGCAGAGGGAAAACAGTGTCAGCCTGGAACACTTCATCTGCTAGTCCATAAAGTCAAGTCAGTCCTTCAGTTCTGGTACCACTTTTATTGCCAGGATATTCAGGGAAGCAGTTGAGCAGTGTCAGTAGCATGCCAGGGGACAAATAAAAGCAGGTGATAACCAGGGCAGCTGTAAGACTGTGTGCAGCCTGAATTGCCTGTGTAGCAGCTGCTCACGAGTGACAGCCTGTGCAGGAGCAGGCTGGGAGGGCTGTGCTCCTGCAGGGAGCAGTGGCTGGGCAGTGAGCAGGGCTGTCCCTTGCAGAACATGGCGTTCCAGGCGGAGCAGAAGATCAAGTCGGACATCCTGCGAGGGCTGAGCACGGAGCAGCTCTTCCAGCTGCTCTCCGACTCCGACGTCAACGTGCTCATGAAAACCTTGGGGCTGCTCAGGAACCTCCTCTCCACTCGCCCGGTAAGCAGAGCTGCCCACGCACCTTCGGGGCTGCTCAGGCAGCCACTGCAGCACGTGCCTTACGAGACAAGTTATGTTTCTGTTTATCTCATTAATGCTCAATGTCTTGCTAAGCCCGGGGCCCCTGGATTTTTTTCACATTTCTGCAACCAGATGTACAAATCGGTGTAAGGAAACTTGAAAGAATTTTCTAGATCCACAGAAACATTGTGTTTATTACCAAATACAGAGCTAGACATTTACCTTAATGTTCAATTCGACTGCATTTACCTTTCAGCAGTGTGATTTTCCTGACAGTTTCCCTGTGAAATTTATCCAGCACAACAGTGGGAGGGTTGCACTGTTGAGGCAGTGTGTGGAGAGCTCGGTACTTAAAGATACTTGTGTTTCTTCTTTCTTGACACCTGAAGGACTTCTGTTCTTACCTACCCAAGGACATAGATAGTATTGGCTCTGTGAATTGGACTGTGGGACTGTGCACTCACAAAATGCCTACGTTCGTTTTACACCCCAAAATGAAATGGTTTCAAAATGCAAGCCTGTGAATTGTTTTTGATAGGGAGAAAGAGAGATTGGTGGAGGAAAAGAAAGGGGCAATCCCCTCTGAAGAACAGAGGGAAAACTGGCAGCAGACATTTGGCAAACCAACATTTTTGTGGGGAAAAAAACCCCACAAATCCTCTACTGTGCATTTATCACGTATTGTGTTTCTAACCATAAAAAGGTCACTGCAAGAAATCTGCTGATGTTTGAACTCCTTGAGTCTCAGTAAGCTTCACAGAAAATTAGCTCTGTCTAAATGTGGAAAGATATTTAATAACCAATGATTCATTAAATTCACCCTGAGCTCTTCACAACAGTCTCATTGTCACTTAAGGTGTTTTTCACCTGGAGCTACGTGCCAGCTTCACCCATGTTCAGTGCTCTGTTTTAGAGCCAGAACCAGCCATTATCATTCTCTACCCAAAACTCACTCCAGAATAACTCACCCAGCAGCTTTCCAATGAAATCTCATTATTAGCAATTTTAAGCAGTCCCTGAAGTCTTAAGGAATTGTGGTGTGCTTTGTGCTGGTCGTCTCTGGTGCCCGTTTGGTGTCACCCATGAAGTTTGGTATCAGTTAATCCACTAGATCTGGTTTGTCTTTTTCTGTTACTTCAAATGATGGGTTTTGTTCTAATGTAGGTCTGTCATCAAATGACCTTTTACCTGTGATCCTGGGAGAGTTTTCCTAGACATAAGCACTGCACATGGCTTATTTCTCTGCAGCCTCTCAAGCTTTGGATGGCAGAGCTGGTCACAGTGTTCCTGTAAGAGTAGCAAATACCAGACAAGAAACATGGGTTTTCCTATCCCCTTGTTATCAGAAGAGAAGGGATTTTTTCTAACTGCACCATCATACATGGCTTGGGTCCAGCAGGATTCAGTCTCCAGACTGGCCTCTGTCACACTGGGGAACCAGTGTCTTCCCTCCAGGTGACAGGGAAATCACAACCAAGGCCTGTCTGATGCTCCCTCAAACAAGGCCAGGCTTCACATGAAGAGGAATGTTATGAAGTGTTTGTGCTAGGATAAATTCTTGGTTTGGGGAGAGCTCCCTCGAGGCTGGGCTCTGTGTGCACTGTTGCTGCCCTTCACTTGCAGTGGTTCTGGTAGGAATGTGTCCTCTTTGGGCAGTTCAACTAAATGTGTTTCATCCTTCTTTGGCAGCACATAGACCACATAATGAGCACTCATGGGAAGCAAATCATGCAAGCAGTGACCCTCATTCTGGAAGGGGAGCACAATATAGAAGTCAAAGAACAGGTACCTTTTGTGTTTTGTGTTGTCCTGGCAGAACAAAATGTAAGAAACAGCAGTGCATGTTTCCTGTTCACAACATGGCATTTTGGTTTGGGGTTATGAAGTGCTGTGAATGTTTTACTGAGACCTCTCAGATGGATAACTTGAGGAGCTGCAAGAATGCTTTTCTTTCTAATGGATTGTTACAAAGGTGTTTGAACTGAATTCAGAGTGTTTTTGGTAAAGAGGAGGGTGCTGGATGTGAGAGTGGAAGGATTCAATGGAGTTAGTGGGAAGAGAACAGAGGCACTGGGAGGGGAAAGAGCAGGAAAAGGTGGGGAGAGACCTGCCCTGACAAATGAAAACTGAAGAAGAGGAAAGGCAGAAGGAAAGAGGAGAGAAGCAGGAGGGAAGAGCATCAGGGTAAGGGGGCCAGGGTACAGGGGCAGCTCTGTGGGGATGCTGCAGCCAAAGGACAGCACACATGGGCAGGATTGGGCTGGTTGTGCCAGACAGGGCTGTCAGGTGGAGAACCTGGGTCTTGCTCATGTGGTGGTGCAGAATGGGGGCAGTGAGAAGCTGTGGGAGATCCTGAGGATTGCCTTGGCTTAGGGTGGGCACAGTAGCAAACAGCCTGGCACATGGATGGAGAAATAGAGCTGGGCTAAGTCCTTGCTCATGAAGGAAGGGCTGGAGGCAGACAGGCCTTTGATGGCCATTTAAGTGCAAAATTAGCAAAAATCATCCCCAAAAACTCTTCCCCACAAGTTTAGGGACACCATGGCTCTGAAACAGCTGAGGGTTAACTAGTTGTGTCTTTCTAAGTAGTTGTTCCTGATAAAGCTCTGGTGACAGGAATGGCCTGTAATGCAGTGGAAGGTTATTTACCTTGCCAAGCCTCTGGGGATTATTTTGGAGGAGAATCAGCATACCTGAGAAAAATACTCTGGGAAAGGGCTAGGGATGGATATGGCCTTTGGAGTTTGGGGCCTTTATCTATCCACAGAGCATTTCCCTGGTGCCTGTGGTGCAGCTTGCCTTTATTCCAGCCCCAGCACTGCCTGTGTGCACACAAGCCCTTGTTCCCAGCAGGGCTCCTCCCTGTCACTGCCTGGCTCAGCAGGCTGTAATTAGCAGCTTGGAAGTAATGAGTGTCCCCAGCTGCTGACAGGAGGGCAGGTCGTGCTCGGTGCCCTCCCTGCATGCCCAGAAAAGGTGAAGTTCTTCCACAGCTCTTTGAGGAATAACTTGTTGAGTGTCTCCCAGTGCCCCCGAGAGCCAGGGGAGCTGCCTGTGCCAGGCAGTGCCACGTGCAGGTTGTGCCAGCACGGCCAAGGTGCTTCCAGGGAATTCTGTGGCATAGCTTCTCTGATCTGCAGGAACAAACCCAGCTGCATTAGCAGTTTGAGTTACCTCTGCAGGCAACAGCTGGGATCAGACTTGTCCCAACCAAGTTATTTCTGTGCTGGGTCAGCAGGGAGCCTCTGTGTCCTGTTCCTGGCCTGAAGAGCTAGATGGACATGGTTGGGTTTTTTTGTTATTGCTTCTTTTTCCCCAGCCATTGATACAGAACAGACTGCTTTGTATATTCCAGTTCATTCAGTCTTTTCTATGTGCTGCAGATTTCCATGGGACACTTGAGCTTTTCCTCATTGCAATGAATTCATGAACGTTGCTTTGCATTTTAACATGGCAATGATAACATGGCAGTCCCCACAGCTGTTCCCTCCTTGGCATCGGCCCCAGATGTAAGCGAGCTGGGAACTGCAGACTAAAGATATCAAAAGCAATTGAAGGAATTGTCAGAGCTGTCAGGGAAGCTGTATAAATCATGGCATGTGATCTGTGGCCAAAGAACTTCCTGGTTTTTCTCTCTTGCAGACGTTATGTATCCTTGCCAATATAGCAGATGGCACGACAGCAAAAGAACTGATTATGACCAATGATGACATCCTGCAGAAAATCAAATACTACATGGTAGGGAAATTTAAATTTCTCTGAAGGGTTTCGTGTTGGTCTTTTGTGGGAATGAGAAGAGGAAGACCCTTTAGGGTTTTGTTGTGTGAATTATTCACTGTCAGGCACTTCATTTCCATATACCCAGACATCCTGGGGGGCAGTTCTGTGTGGCAGAGCTGTACTGAGGAGCTGATTAGAAGGAAAATCCTGTGGTTATTTCCCACAAGAATATTGCAGTGACTTCAGCAATACCAAAGGCACGTGGAAGACGTTTCATGATCTTGGAAAGGGCAGATCTTGCGGATGCCAATAAATATTTGGAAGAAAGTGATTGAGCACTACTCAAGTGCTTATTTCATGGCCCTGCCTTTGAGAGAAGTTGTAGATAATTAGTCCCAGCTTTGCTACCTTATTTATTATTTATATTTATTACAGGATGAATAACAAAATGTATGGTGGAGAATTTCTGAATTTCTCTTCTAAACTCACGTTCTACTTTTCTCTCTTCAGAGTCATTCAAATGCTAAACTCCAGCTTGCTGCCATGTTCTGTATATCTAATCTCATATGGAATGAAGAGGAAGGTAAGAAAGCCTCATCATTAATGCATAGACAAGTTCCTGTCCTGATCAAAAGGCTTTTGTTGCACAGTAATCAATACTTGCAATGGGATCCCAAGTGTAAGAGGAGCCATCATTGTGGCCGTGGTTTGGAATGGGTGGGAATGGTCAGGAGGATGTTGAGGGGAGTGTAGAAAGCTGTGCTGGGGGAGGCACAGGGGCAGAGTGACAACAACCAGGAGCTGCAGAGTCACACAGGGGGAGGTTTTCACCCGTAGCACTGCTGTGAAGTCTGAAAACAACTGCAGTCAAAGAGAATCCTGGGACGGGCTTCCAAGTCCTAGAGAGGTTTGGAAACTCGTTGTTGGAAGGAACAGGTTCACTGGAGAGGAAATGGGATTTGCTGCAAAGAAATTTTCCACAGTGTGGATGACTGGGGCAGTGGGACCAGTCAAAGGATTTGTGGGTGGAACTGGAAGGAGTGGAGAAGGCATTTGGTGAGGAGACACACATGGTCTGGAAGAGTGGGAGGTCACCAGGAGGGAGCTGAAGGTGCTGCTGCACAGGAAAATACAGCTGTGGTGAGAGCTGGAGAGGGCTCAGAAACACTTCCAGTTAATGTTCTCTGCATCCACATCCTGAGAAAGCAGAGGGATGAGAACAAACCAACTCAAGCCAAGCTTCTTACCTTAGGGTAAAGTTTTATGCCTTCAAAATTCTCTTTAAAGAAAAGCAGAGGGAGCACAGGGCAAGGAGCGGGACCTCCCTTGGGTAGGGGCCCCAGCTCAGGGAGTGTTGCCATGGCTGTGCCCTCACTGAGCCTGGTTCCACAGCCCTCCTCTCAGCTGGTTCCTGCTGCCCTGCACACCCCGGGGCTGGTGGTTCTCCCAACAATGTGCTTGGTTGTTGTAGGTTCACAGGAACGCCAGGACAAACTCCGAGACATGGGAATAGTGGATATTCTACACAAACTGAGTCAGTCATCAGATCCAAATCTGTGTGACAAGTGAGTATAAAGAGACATCCAAAGAGATGATGAGAGGGAAATCTTTGCTCGTGATTACAGAAAAATACCCCAGGAAAACTGTCTGTCATGGCACTGAGCTTTGCAGTGTGTAAAGAAATGTGGTGATCCCCTATTTAAAGAGCAGGTTTCGTATTGCTTGGGAATAACAAACTTTATTGAAATTCTCAATAGTATAAAATAACTGCACTTAAAATCTTCTAAACCAGTGGAGAGTCCTCTCTGAAATCTCACTGACACACAATATTTGTGTAAACTTGGACTGCTAACAATGTTCCAGAGGGTCAGAATGATGGTCAGCTGTCACATAACACTGTGAATTTAAAAGATAATACAGGACCATCACAGTTGTTAATCCCATTTAAATTTTTAAACTAATTAAGCTCAACAGTAACTTTGCACATACCTGTTCACACAGATCATCCAGCTGCTTCCCAAACATGTAGAGCCAGAGTAGCTCATCATAATTTCTGTGGGTCTGTGCTTCTTGCAATTATCCCACCTCCAGTTAGTAACAACTCCTATTTCTTCCATGAACTAAGGGAGATGGTCTGATTTTTGGAAGAGGTCGCACACAGACAACACAACTCAAAACCCTGTAGTGTTTTAAAATGCATTAAATTTGGGGTATTGGGTTTTATGAAAGGTGTTCCAGTGTTCTTAGACATCTTTGTAGTAAAGATAGGGCTTCTAAAAATACCTATGGGTAAGTATCAGCACTGAAGGTTGATAATCAGGAATGTATTGATATCCCATCTCTGCCCCATGAGCCCCCTCCATGAGCCATGATGACTTGTGATCACAGCAGGAAGCTTAGAAGAGAAAATAAATAATCCCCCTCTGGGTGGCTGGGCTGGAAAAGCCTGTCAGGGTCCTGGTAGCAGCTTGGGAGCTGTTGGGGCAAAGGAAGAGCAAAACCTCTCACTTCAGGTGGGAGGAAACCCTGAATTAGCTCACAAAACCATTGCACAATGTCAGATTACATCAATTCCAGTATTAGAGTGGCTGTTGCTGCTCCTCTCCCACCTCGCTGTGTGCTGGTGGTGGGGCCAGGGTTCCTGCCAGGACTCTGGTGCTTCTGCCGTGTCCTGGGTTTGACACCTCCTGCATTTGTCAGCTCAAAGACCTGCTCCTCTTGGTGCAGCTGTTGGCAGAAAGGGATTGCTCTTCACTGCTGCTCCTGAGGGGCTGTGTAAGGTGTGGGTAGTACACATCTTCAGTTTGGGCTTGGTTAGATCATCTCCTTTCCAGGTGCCACTTCCAGCCCCCACAGAGCCCCTCTGCCCCATGGGCCAAGCTCTTGCCCCTCTGCCCCCTGCCCTGCTGGCACAGTCTGCACACGAAGCTGCTGCTCGTGCAGCCAAACCCCAGCTTATAACAGGCTGTTCCTTCCTTACAGGGCGAAGACAGCACTCCAGCAGTACCTTGCATGATCAAAGACTAATTGAATCTGTGGACACCCCTCATGTCTACTTAAGGAACAGCAGGAGATATTCCTGGCTCCTTATATTTGCACAAGTCACCTTGGGCTGCATTTTTCTCAGGTGCAGGGAGCTGCTTTGCAGAAACAGTTCAAATGATCAGGTCTCCAGTGCACTTGAGAATTTTCTTGAGGTAGTTTCTTTACTCAGAGGACTCTCGGGGGGTTGTTTTGGTTTTTTGGGTTTTTTTCCTGAGCTACCTGGACTTTGGATAGAACAATCAGTCATCGTTTTCCTTTTGGGCCTCCAATTTTCTGCTTTTGCTGCAGCCTGTGTGTGTGGGCGTGTGTGCTGGGCGTGTGTGCTGGGCGAGTGTGGGTGGGTGGCTGTGAGACCTCACTTTTGGTTTTCCTTTTTTTTGTGTGAAAATCTTTTTCTACAGGTTTTCAAGGGTTAACCATTGTTTGCTGTACGAATACTTCAATGAATTATATACAGTTTGAATGAAATGTTATTTAAAAAAAAAAAAACCAAACTGTTGTATCCCATAAAGTTTATTTTGAATTTTGAACAGATGAATGTTTTTAAGTAAAATATATGCATTTCTGAACTTCAGCTTAACTTACATTATACTTCCTTTCTAAAGAGAAAAATAGAGGGAGGCAGTAGATCCCAAATGACAAGCAGCACATTCTGTACTGACAAGATCCAAGAGTTCTTTACCACAGAACAAGTCCCCTGGCACTGAGGACACGCTCCCATCCGTGGAACGGCTCACTGGATTGGGTTTGGGTTTCTTTACGTTTTTGAAAGACAAGCTCATGCTGCAGGGTTAGTATGACTGGTGGCTTTCCTGGCAAGGAGCAGGTGGCTGCAGGATCAGCAGGAATAAGCTTTGCTTTCCTGGCCAGGAGCTTGCTCAGCCAATTGCTGAAGGATTGGCTTGTTCCCAGCGAGGAGGGTTTGCTGCTCACTGGTGTCAGCAGAGCAGACAGGGGGTTCCACAATTACCCTTCCCAGGGAGCACAGGGAGCTGCCCAGCAGAGGTCAAGGGATTGCTTCTGTTCTGCATCCTTTGCCTCCACGAGGAGTTCAGGGACTTCCAGGTCATCTCCACAAAGATCAGCTGGGAGCAGGAAGTTGGGGGAGGGATGGAAAGAGGAGGGGCTGGGTTGGGTTTGGTTTGGTTGTGTAGCTCAGCAGGGTGGCTCCAGGTTCCCTGTATATATGCAGATGCACTTGCATGGATTTAGATTCCTGGATAACCAGTGACGGGGTTGGACTGTTCAGAAGCCTTGAGTGTTCCTGGAACTGTGCCTGGAGGTGTGGGGAAGGAAACAGGAGTGCAGACCAAGGCTGTGGGAGGTTAGGCTGGGACAGGAGAGCCCCGTGCTCTCCCAGGCTGGTGCGTCTGGAGCAGCCAGGGCAGCAGGAGCCTCCTCATGGTGCAGCCCAGGGCTCTGGCTCTCCCTGGGCCTCCCTTTGCTTTCAGTCCAGCCCATAGCTAAGTCAGACCCTGCAAACACTACATTTATAGCACTAACAGGCACTAGGGGTTGCAGCCAATGTCTTAAACCAAATCTTTCTTCTCTTATGCCGAACTTTAGGGAGGCTGCAGCAAGAAGAGAGGTCTGTAACTTTGCTAACCAGTTTTGATAAGTATCTAAGTCTTTTCTTTCTAATCAGAAGGTCAAATTGTGACAGCCTTACTTTTTTCCCAAGGTAACTACTTGTGTCAGAAAATGTCACTACAGTTTGGCCTGGAATTTGAATGTGCTGTGTATCAGATAACTGTTATCACTTGGTTGCAAAGGACAATATCTACATTTCATGTAACTTCTTCCACTCTCCAATAAAAGTGAGCACCTGACACTTCTTCCCCAGGCATTGCAGTAAGTGACTGGCAGTTTTTTAACGTCCTTCTGCAAATGTGTCGTGATGGACTTTGGGGGTTGAACCAAAGGGAAGGTGAAAATATGTGAGAACTTGTTAAATCTCAGAGCCTCAGCAGCAAGGTCTTGTTTATAAAATTCAGTCAAATATGTTTTTGCTTGAACAGGGAACGAAGTTCTGAGGCAGATGTTGTAAAGGCAAAACTGTCCAATGTGCTCCACTTGCACTCCTGTGTTTGGTGAGGAGCTCCCGTTCTGTATCTCTTCTTGTCCTTCCCCAGCTCACACTCCTAAAAGCAAATCTGAGTTTGAGTCTGTAGAACTTTGGTGCCTAAAGGTGTTCAGAAAAAAGGTGAGTAAAAGTATCTCTGTACAAGTTTTGAGGGGGTTTCCTACAATTCTGCCAGAAAAACTAAAACCCAGTGCTCGGACAATCTCGTTGCTGCATGAGAACAGTTGGCATTTCCCACAGGTATTGAGAGGACAGACTGTTGGCTGAGAACATTTTTACATTCAGTTAAGCTTTGTGAATAATTTTTGATGTTGCTATAGGTATGTACAAAAAGAAGAATACTGTAAATAAAAGGAACTTTACCAGAACACAGAGATTTTTCTCAGCTTCCTGGAGCAATAGGAGCATTCTGTGCCAGCTTCTCTACAGCCCGAGGTTCACAGTGGGAACAGACCCTGCTGGGTCACCCAGAGCTTTCCCAGCCTCATGAGGTGGCAGCAGCTTGTGAATTCCAGGGTTGCTTGCAGAACTGAAGCAAAGTTTGTCTGGACATCACTCACCAGGATTTCTGCTCTTGGGCCATTTCTCTGCTGAAAACCCACCCTGATGAATTTTGATAAGTATGTGCTCTCTATCTGGGTGGAGTGCTGGGAGTCCCTTTGCAGAGGGAAGAGTTCAGGGAGGTTGGGACAGGAGCTGTGAGACCCCTGGCTGCTCCCCACCACCTCCCCTCCCCGTGGGCACTGCCTCTCCCACACAGAACACCCCAGGAGACACAGCTTGGCTGTTCCAGTCACAGACTGGCATTGTGGGAGTGACAGAAGCCAAGTGACCTGCTTAAAGCAGCTTGTGCCAGGGCATTCCTAAGGCAAACAGTTGTTTTAAAATGTGTTTTTCCAGACTTCCCCCATTGCAGGAGGTGCTGTGCCTCCATGGAACTGCTGAAGCAGTGACACAACAGACAGAGGAGTAGCTGAAGTGCAGGAATTTAGATTCTTTGGTAGCAAACGGGTGGTCTTTGGTGATCCCAAAATGTGAGTACGAGAGGGGTGAGTGTGCAGCATTCCAGAGTGGGTAACACCATCAGGGCTTTTCAGCAAAAAGAGATGTGCTGAGGGTGCTGATGTACCAAAAACTGGGTTCCCAGCCTGGAGGGACCATGATCAGCCGGAGGACCAGGCCAGCACCTTCCTGTGCTGCCTGAAGAGAAGCAGCACAGCCTGGAGAGTGCTGGGCATGGGCACTGCTCTCCCTGCAGAGAAGGCAAAAACCAGCCAGCCTTCCCAACCTGAGCTGTGCTGGGGGCTGGGACAGCAGGTTATCCCCAACCTGAGCTGTGTTAGGGGCTGGGACAGCAGGTTATCCCCAACCTGAGCTGTGTTTGGGGCTGGGACAGCAGGTTATCCCCAACCTGAGCTGTGTTTGGGGCTGGGACAGCAGGTTATCCCCAACCTGAGCTG
>JAWWMP010000011.1:19939738-20020224 GCA_035047865.1 Dendrocincla tyrannina
ATAATTTTTATCATTTTACATTGCAGAAGGGACTCCAGGACTCTAGAAAAGCATGCAAAGGGTCGCTCTTACATGCTGGCTTGTTTCTTCTGCAATTTAAACCAGCAGTTTTTGTCTGTAGACTGATCAAGATCTGTACTTTTTTTAGGAAAACATTTTCCTTCTAGAGGTGTTAATTAGGATGAGATTTACTCCCCAGGGTTTGCAGACTGTGTGCAGGGTTTATGCTGTACAATGGGAACATAACACCTTTTGCCTGCAAAAGTGTAGGTCCATTTTGTAACCCTTTATTATTTTCCTTTCATATATTTGACTTCAGCTATTTTGTTTGTCTCTTCTCCTGAGTCCCCTGGTACTCTTGACCTGTCTGCTCTGCCCTTGTTAAGGAGGACTTGGGAAACTTTTGTTCTGCTTCTTTGCTTCTGTTGGCTCTTGAAAATCATCACGGGACATTTCTCAGTTTGTGCATCTGATCTTTGAAAAGCAACATTTTTTTAGTGGATTAGAGTTGGATTAATTGCCTACTCTTTGACATACTCTAAAGTGTTGCAGAAGTGATGGTAGGAGGGGGTGTCTGAGGGCCTGTGGACTGCTCTGGTCCCTGCTCCAGGGCCACACAATCTTGCAGGGCCTTTTACCCTCCTAACCCATGTAAACCCCTCAGTCTGCCATCTCTGGTGTTTGCTGTCTGTCACATCTGACATTACTGGTCTTTGGTGCTCTCATTTTTCACCTGTCTTTCAAGTATTTTATCTGCTATTTGGTGCTTTGTTACCACATTTGGACAAGGACAGTTTTTATGCCTTAGGAGTATGACTCTTACCTTCTTTCTTCAGCTGTGCTCACTTGGGGCATCTTATTTTTGCATTTTAATACGAAGGAGGACAATCCTTTTGCCAGATTCTTTCTGAAACTTGTTTGGAGTTGTGCAAGTGAACACTTGTGTCATGACTTGTCTTGAGGATTCTCCCTGGAGAGGGGCAGTGCTCAAACAGCAAACCTGCAGCAACACACGAGTACTCTTTAGAGGTTTTCTTTATGCATTTTTCTAGAAGAGCCAAGAGGTTTTATGCTACTCAAAAATGAGCTCTTAAACACAGCTCACTGAGGTGTGTCATTTTTCATAAAGACTTTGTTCCAGACAGAAAATGTCTTTATAGCTAAACTTGGTTTTGATTAGTGTGGCACCACTATTTATTTTTATTTTATTTTATTGGTAGTAAAACTTAGAGTGAGTGTCCTGAGTCTTTGAGGTATGGCAGCATTAAAATTAGATTTGGGGATGGCTACCCTTAGATGTTTTTAAAGTCACGGGGAGTTGATTTGCTGGCTGGTGGTAACTGGTTGAAAATAGTGTTGCCAATTACATTACTGTAATATTACCAGTTTTATTTCCTCTTAGGTTTTTTCTTTTGTTTTGGTCTTCAGTACAATGAAGTTCCAGTTTATGAACATGCTTTTTAAACTACTTGGATTTAAAACACTATCACAAACATCATTTCTTAAATAAATCAGAAGGTAAAATGTTAACCAAAGAAAACACTCAGCAAAATCTGAAGGTTCTCTGTCTTTGGAGATTGTCACATATGTGTTGTTTGTTACTTCACTCTTTCTTTTATATTGATTTCTGGCTTTTTCTTTCCTCTTTTGGCCCTTTCTGTGTGGACTGAACAGGAAAAGGTACCGTACCTCTGCCCTGTGCACGTGCCCTGCATGACCAGCTCCTGTGTTGCCCAGTTTGCATGTTGTCTGTGCCAGGATTTCGGGGCCAGCTCAGCAGAAGGTGGTGCAGGAGTACTGGATAATGCTGCTGGCCACTCTGGGAATTGCTTAGGGGGTGCATGTGCCTTGCACACTGCCAACTTCCACTGGCAGGGGCAGCTGAAGGGGCTTTTGATCCTGGCCTGGGGCAGCAGGGCCACAGCTGCTTGTGAGGGTGTTGTTTTGGGGCAGGACAAGGGCTCTTCCATGAGCTCACCATCCAGCCAGAGCATTTCTGGCACTGTGCTGGAGAGCTCTGTGATCCCTGAGTAATTCTCAGGAAATCAAGCACCCTTGCAAACTCAGGGAAATCAGGGCTTAAGGGGAAGGTCTCGATGGCAACCTGGGGATCTGAGCAGTATCAGCTTCTGGAGTGCCCTGCTCATTTCTGTGGTCTGGAAAGTGACCTGTTTCACAAACTTGGGTTTGTGCTGTGCTGGCAGAGCTGTGTGTCCAAGAGCCATCTCAGTTTCACTGAGGGCAACACAGTCACTGCCAGAAAAATTTCAGTTAAAGAATTGCCTCATATAAATTGAAAAATTAAAAATATTTTTGACAGTTGATAGCCACCTTTGTTTCAAGCATTTGGGAAAAGCTTTTTGCATTTAATCCTAAATGTGCCTTAATTCCAAGCTGATAATATAAGTCTGGAAAATCATCAGTCTGGCTTTTATAACCTTTTGCTTTTATCTATTTGGATTATTTTGCCAGCTGATTAATAGGAACTCATGGATTCTATGATCTTGCTTTGCTTTGGAAGCAGTTTCATCCATATTGTAGTTGTTTTTTAAAAAAATCTGATCTAATGGCTTCTCCTTGTGTGTCCTCTTTTGGCTGGCTGGAAATGAGTCCTGGCATGGGTCATACAAATCACTTAATTTTGGGATGTTTGTTTGGAATTGTCTTTGAGGGTGAGGGAAAAAGAAAATGGCTTTGGAAACTTCCTTTGGGAACACAGATAAAGATATAAAGCCTTTTCAGAGAAAGCTGTGGAAGAATCTCTTTTCTTATGCCTTAGAGGGAAAAGGTCTTTGATAGGCCTAATGACAGGCTGAAGGTCCAGGGTGCCATTCACCTTTCAGCTGCACTATTCCCTGTGTTTTCAAACACATTTTTAGGGTTAGCAGTGGTATTTTTGTCAAATGAACTGTATTTCCAGACCTGTGGAACAGGAATTACTTCTTTGGATCTTCACGCCATTTGGAGAATCTCTCTCTGGGAAACCTGTTTTCCAGTTGCCGCTCTGTGTTCTCTGAGCTTCCATGGAAATCTCCCATGATTTGTCTTCTCTTTTCGTGGCCTGTTCTGCTCTGTGCTCTGTACACCCTCACCACAGGGATGCCAAGGTGTTTTCTAGTAGTGTGGCCAAGGGTGTTTCCTGCTCCCCCTGGACAGCTCCAGAATAATCCATGAGCTCAGCTGCTCTTCTTGCTCCTGTTTGTCTCTGCTCCCACTGATGGCTCTTCATGCAGGTGGAATGTGAGGTGACTCCCACTGTGTGCTCAGCCATCAGTCTGCCCATGCTGACCAAAGGATCCATTGTTTTGGGGAGGAAATTTGGGATACAGGGATATATCCGTGCTCTGTTTCGCCTCTAACACGTCACTAGCACTGCTCCAGCCTGGACAAACGTGTCCTGGGCAAATGATCCTTGGGCAGACCTTCCAGGGGGATTCTGGAGCTCAGCCCTGTTTCCCTGGGTCCTCTCCTTCCCCCTGCTTGCTCCAGGTGAATCCTGCACATGGAGTTACTGTGGTGGTTCTGGTGCATTTCAGATCTCTGTCGCCTTCATCCCAGCAGTCCTCACAGAGCATCTTTTCTCATCGAGCATTGTAACTGTGCAGCTTGGAGAGCAAGCTCCTTTTCCCTCCAGCTTCTGGCCTTGATCAACAAAACCAAGGAATAAAATTACAAAATAATAATAAAACTATGACATAAAATTAAGCCTATGTTGATATTCAAATACAGATATATAAAGCTCAGAAGATTGAATTTTCTGTCTTCTTCAATGCTACAACTTAAGCAGAATAGTAAAAGGAAAGCTAGATACTGCTTTGATTTTTCCAGTATTTTCTTTTTCATTGTGTAATACCTCTGCATTTCCATATTCCCTGTGCCTGGTTTGTACTTTTAAAAATCATTTTTGTATTTGCCTGCAAGCCAGTGTCCCATTCTCTCTGTACTAACGTGTGCTCCCATCTCGTGAACTCTTTGTAAAGAACTTACCTGTATGCCTGCGAGTTGTGAGTGTTCCCCGCGTGAATTGTGCCTGTAAATAACTACATGATGTTATCTTTGGTCCCGGCTCTGCCTCTCCTGTCCCGCTGGCTGTCGTGCCCAGACCAGAACCAGGCGCTGCGGCTGTGCCTGGGCAGCACCGCGGTGGGGGCGCAGTACGGGGCCATCTCCGCCCTCAGCATCAACAACGACTGCTCCAGGCTCCTCTGCGGCTTTGCCAAGGGACAGGTAATTCCCAGAATGATTCCCAAATCCGGGGCCGGGCTCTGCCCTCAGAGCCTCTCTGCAGTGAGTGGGATCTGCCCAGAGGCTTTTTGGTCAGCCAGTCCCTGCCTCCAGCAGGTTACTCACAGTGTTTGGGGCAGTTTCTGGGCAGGAAGTGAGTAATGCAGAATGTAGTCAGGGATTTAGGTGTGATGGAATTCCTGCCCCTGGCAAACTGAAACGTGCAGTGGCTCACCAAGACAGCCTGCTTAGCCATCCTAGGTCACTTTGTAAGGTCTGTGCTTGGTGAGGAAAGCTGACTTTTACTGTGGTGATGACTTGAAATTTCTGAAGCTCAGGTGTAGCCCCAAACTTCATTTCATGTAATTAAATGAAATGTCAAGTTTTCATTTCGTTCAATTTTATTTCACTTCAAGAAGTTTCATTTTATTTCATTTCATTTTGTGAAATTTAATTTGATTTTATTTCATGAAATGGCTAATACCTTACTTGTGTTGTATGGCAGAAGCAGCATAGCTTTTAAATGCAGGGGAAAAAGGGGTTTGAGTCTGTTGGTTTACACCCTTCTCAGAACCAAAGGAGAGAAAGCAATTCCTGAACAAAAGTTACAAGACTAAACGTAAACCAAAATGGAAATAGGTTACCTTGGTAGAATTCAGACGAATACAGAGAAGGCTACTTTGCTTTTTAGATACATTTCTACTTGCTCCTTTGGCCTTTACCTTAGTGAAGATAAAACACACCCCAGTGCCTATTGTGGGGCTAAATGTCAGCCTGCTCCAGACCACGTGGAAGTAGAGATGTAATCCATGCAGGGCAGCAGCCAGTTTTAAATGATACTCAGATTAAATATTTTGGAGCAGCAGGTCTGAAACATCTAGTCTAGAGGCATTGATAGATGACTTACAGAGTCACAGAAAGTGCTATTTCCCATAAAACAATTCAGAATTTAATCTCAGCTCTTTGGGCTAAATGCTCTCCAGTTATGCAGTGACGAGTTTGGGACTTCCTGCTTAGGTGAGAAATTGCTTGAATTGAGTACCAAGCACAAGCTCCATCCTCCTGCCTGACCTGTCAGGCTGAGCAAGCACAGGAGGAGAGCAGGGACAAGGTTCATGGGGACTGTGGAGATGCTGGAGTTCTGCTAATGGGTGTCAGCAGGGAGTTTTTACCTGTTCAGTGATTCTGGGAGAGAGAAATGCATTGAACTACTTGGAACAGTGTTGTGTGGTAGCAAAGGTACCCTGCATTCTTTACTGGTGTTATCAGGCTGATGGCTGGGAGGTGAGTGAGATGGGGCAGGGGGAGCTGGCCAAAAGAACATGACTCAGAGTTATGAAGATAACTAATGTCAGCTACGAGCAAATAAGAAAAATGCTTGTAAACCAGGGTAGGAACAGGTTTCAGGTCAGTTTTCTTTGGTGTGAAAACCTGACCAACGTGGGGAGATAATGGCAATATAGGAATTCATGGGTTTGCTGTAATGCACAGGGTGATGGAGAGAACCCTTGGCAGTAAATGTGTACTGAGCACAGTCTGCTTGCAGATCACAATGTGGGATCTGGCCAGTGGGAAGCTGCTACGATCAATAACAGATGCTCACCCACCAGGAACAGCCATTTTGCACATCAAGGTAACAAACACTGCGTGCCCTCCTTTTATTCCATCAGTGTTCTTCAGCTGTGGTGACTTTCCTTGTGCAGTGCTTTCACATTTACAGGCAAGAGCAGAACCTAGGAGCTATGTGGCAATAGTATGCAGAGATGAGAAGAGCAGAAATTCTGAGTGTTTTGAGAGTTGACAGAATCGTATTGGCTGTGAGTTGTACTGCAACAAACAACAGTTGTTGTCTGTTGTAACTCCTCTCGCTGATGCCAAAATGTATGAAGAATTAGTTGCTAGAACACATTTTTCTAAAACTTGCAGTGTTTTGACCTGGATACATGACTTGCCAACTTTAGACTTAAAAAGAGTCTGAGCTGTAGAAAGTAGCTGCTATCAGCAGTTTTAAAAACAGCTTGTTGGGGACATTTGGGTTGAAAGAGAAATCATCTCTGGCTTCTTGTTCATCATAGTGTTATTGCCACACACAGAGAATCATACCTGATTTTGTGCCTGGCTTTGTTCTCTGTGGCCCCAGGGGCTTGTGTGCTGCTGGATTGTGGATTGCAAAGACCTCCAGAGCTGTGATGCTTTAACTCTTTGGTATCATGAGTAGTTCTGGATGTTTCTGGTCTGTCTGTGACTGCAGCCTGTTCAGCAGCTCTGGCCCCAGCCCAGGGGCTCGAGGCTGGGAGCTGTAGTGGTAGCACAGGTGTTTGTGTGCTGGAGGCCTGAGCTGCAGGAGAAAGCAAAGGGACTTTGGTAACAAAATTAGCAACAGGGCCTGCTGGGGGTGAAGGTGAAACACAAACCTTGCTTTATTGGGCATCGTGAAACAGCCAGTAATTGTCTCAATTCTGGATGTTAAAGGTGTCTTTCTGTAGGTGCAGTGCTTGTATTTCTGTGTGCTGCTAATGCTGCCATAGCATTATTTTTATATCAATTATATATTTATATCACTTTTAATCTACTTCTCTGCTCAGTTTACAGATGACCCAACGCTTGCCATTTGCAATGACAGCGGAGGCTCCGTGTTTGAACTCTCCTTTAAGTAAGACAATCCCTCTTAAGTACCCATAGGAAGCACAAGAAACCAGTTCTGGCTCATAGTCTCTAAAACCTAAGCAGAAAAAGCCCCTATTGGAACCAATAAAGCTGCTGTGTGACTGTAGAAGGTGTAATCTGGGGCTGCAGTGTGGTCTCCCAGCTGAAGCAAGGGGCTGTCTGGCACTGCAGGAGGTGAGGAGCAGCCTTAGCTCTGCAGGTGTCAGGGTATTGTCCAGGGTCTTCCTCAGGAGCTCCTGGTAGCTCTCACAGAGGTGCTGCCTTTTGGTTTTCCTTGGCTCAGTCATGAGAGCTGCCCTGCAGTAACCACTCATTTTCTTCTTGGCCTCTTCAAGAGGAGGAAGGATTGACAGTCAAGGGATTCTGCCCATGTTGAGCAGTTTCCAAAATGGTACTGTTAGATAAGATCTTAAGGAGTTCTTGCCTGTATCTGAGCAGCTCTATGGGACTGCTTCCAGTGACACATTAAAAGTGATCCCTGGCACTGTACAAAGGACTTTTTAAACTGAATATTCACGAAGGATCACTCTTGAGACTTCCTGAGATTGTTGTGCTGATCTCTTGATAACTGGCCCCTGAGCTGGTCTCTCTTGTTCGCAGGAGGGTTATGGGAGTGAGGACCTGTGAATCTCGCTGTCTCTTCAGTGGCTCCAAGGGGGAAGTTTGCTGTATTGAGCCACTACATGCAAAAGTTGATCTGAGAGACCATCCTATCACCCAGTACTCCCTGCTGGCCATGGCCTCCCTCACAAAGGTAACTTGCTGCTTGCAGGAGGCCTGGTGTGAGGAATCACAAAGGAGATGTTTTCTGCTGGATGCTCATTTTGTTTTGCCTTGTTTTCCTTGAAGATACTGGTTATTGGCCTGAAGCCGTCTCTGAAAGTGTGGATGACCTTTCCCTATGGCCGTGTGAGTAATGAAGCCAAACAGGGCCCTTTTGGGTTATGGCTACAAACAGTTCCTAGAGTGAAGGAGGTGAGATTAGAACCAGGTGTCTGGTGTCACTGCGTTGTGGAATTGCAGTGATGGCCTGTTGGTCTCATGTGGGCAGAGAGAGGGTGAGGAGGCTGCTTCCAGCTGTGCCTCTGTGAAGATGCTGCATTTCTCAAATAAATAGGAAGATGCCCCTCTGCTCTTTGCCTTCCCTGCTGCAGTCTGGGTGTACCCTCAGGTGGGATCTTCACCTGATTATGGCTACAGTCACCTTGGACTGAGGCCAGTGTTTTACATACGAACCATGCAACAGACCCTGTAATTAAAGGGACTGAAGCTGAGTGGAGTTAGAGCACTAAACAGGCTTCTAAACTGTTGATTATGCACTTTCACTAGTTGCTGGTCTAATTCCTCTTGAAAAACCAGCTGGGGGCAGATGTGGGATGTGTTAGGTTGGAAGGATGGAGACAAGGCTGCAAGCAAGCTGCAGCTCTGTGTAGTCCATCTGTCCCTGTGAGACTGGGTGGACATTGAGCAGGTGGGACACTGGTGGTGGTGTGACTGGGTGTCCACTAAACGTGGGGCTGGACCAAAGCTGCTGCTCAGCTGCCATCAGGCCAGGAATTTGCTTCACAGCCTGTGTGTGTACCTGGCAAAGTCAGTGGGAAGCAGTGTCCTGGAGCTGAGGCTCTACCTGGCCTGCCTTAAACACTGGCTGTGCTTTTTTGTCTGACAGATGGACCCCTCGAGTGTCCCTCTCCTGGCCTGGCACTTTGTGGCTGTGCAGGGCTCTGTGAACCCCATGCTGGCCTTCTGTCGAGGAGATGTGGTGCATTTTCTGCTGGTAAGCCTGGGGGGTTTTGTGCTGCTTCTCAGATAGTCAAGTCTCACTGTTGTGTTCAGCTGACAGAGCCTCTGTCTCAGTGACAGGCTGATACCTGGGCACGCTGGGGATGGCTGCAGCTTGGCCCCAGCTTGGGAAAACCAGCCTGATGGTCACTGCTCTTCAGCAAGCAGTGGTGCCCTTCCCTGAGGACCTGGAGGCGTGACACTTACCTGTTCCACAAGTATTGATTTGCAGCTGATTTCTACTGGAGGTGGAGTGTGGATTGTTTCCAGGGAGAGCACATGAATTTGAGATACCATTTTAGTTTTTGCTTTAAAACTGGAGTGTGGAAAAAAATTGTATAAACCAGTAAGAAAAAAGCTTCCAGGTCCTGTTGGCATGTGACTTTAGGGCATGCTGCTCGTCCTGTTTAGATCTGCAGCAGTTACACATGCTATGATATGTGATATGATTGTTTGAAGATGGTATCATGCCTGATTTCAGTATGAGAGCAGTACCTAGGCTTCAGAAAATCTGGCATTTTGGCTTTGGAGTGCTAGGTTTGTTTCCCAACTCTGCCATCATCTTGGATATTAAGCTTTGCTCAAGCATCTGCTTTGAATCCTCTTTCTCCTCTTTCTTTTCTCTTTCTAAAACTGGGCAGAAAGAAAAGGATGTGTGTTTAAGGGTGTATGTTTAAGCCTGTCTTGCTGAGATGCTTGTCTGGGGGGAGCTCCAGACCCCTGGAGTGTTGAGCTGAGAGGCTGAACTGAAGGAAGTCTTTGAGCCTGAGTCAGCTTTGTCTGATTTCTCTTTTAGGTCAAGAGGGATGATAGTGGTGCAATACACGTCACTAAGCAGAGGCAGCTTCATCTGCACTATGATCTCATCAACTTTACTGTAAGTCTCAATAGTGGAGAATCTTTTTGCACTGCTTTTCTTGTAAATGTGTCTCAACAGCCCTGAGTTCTGTGCTCTTGGCTGTGTTTATGCAGTGCTAAATAAGTGAAAATGCCATTAAACTTTGGACTCAGTGGAAAACCAGCACAAATGAAATAACAAGTAGTAGCTACAGGATAAAAAGTCAGTAGCATGGAGGCAACAATACTGCCCTTTTTTGGGAAGGAGGGGTAGCTTTGTTGAGGAAAGGTTTTCCAGAGTCAGAGGGTATCTGGTGAGAAAGATTTTTATTCTATATTCAAACTAGAAGTTCAAACTGCTCTTGTAATTGGCTCAGTGACAATTGCAGTGTTTCCATACTTAATTACAGCACCATAATTATTTGATGCTTTCAGCAAAAAGAATTATTCAACTCTAAACATTTACAGAATGCAGTGAGCAGAACAGGAGAGGCCAAAATACCACATCAGTAGAGACATCCACATCAGCTGGAATTTGAAGTTTGTTAAAAATATGTTTAGATGTTTTAAAAAAAAAAAAAAATTGTAAAAGCAGTGAAAAGCCTTCTTCTTTTTGCAAGGTTTGGAACATAAAAGTAGGAGCTGCAAAATGTGAGTGACAGGTTTTGAGTTAACCTTAGTTGTACTATATATCTTTTTAATGCCATATTTACCTAAGAGGTTTGGGAACAGGTGGTGTTGTGGTCTTGATTTGAGACCTTTGGATAGAAAGTGTGCTGGAGCATAAAGAGTGCACCAGGAGGACAGGAGCTCTGGTGGATTGCCATTTGTCTGCACAAGATTCCATGTGATTTTTCTCCAGAGGGAGCCCCCCCATCCTGACCTTTGTAGTTAGGTGTGTGTGCAGTTGTGGAGTGGCTGGGTAGTGACAAAGCCCTCCCAGAACTCCCAGTGCTGGTCCTCAGGGTATGGCTGGAGCCTGGTTGGTTGGTCCCTGGCTATGTGTGCACTGCTGAAGGGTGGGATTTGTTGCTCTTGCAGTGGATAAACTCGAGGACAGCGGTGCTGCTGGACAGTGTGGAGAAGCTGCACGTCATAGACCGGCAGACACAGGAGGAGCTGGAGACCATAGAGATCCCCGAGGTCCAGCTGGTCTACAACAGCAGCCACTTCAAATCCCTGGCCACGGGGGGCAACGTGAGCGAGGCCCTGGTAGGCACCAGGGACCTGCTGAGGCAGCAGCTTCTTCAGGAGACACCCCAAGTGGGAGCCTGGGGGGAAAAAGCCTGGTTGGAGCACCTCAGAAGTCATACGTGGTGGTGATGTGGGCAGCTAACAGACAGTTTGTGGTTCCTTTTGTGCACTGAGGGTTCTGGAAGCTGCTCTTCAGCTACCACACTCTGGAATACTCTGTCCAGGACAAAAGCTGATGTCCTTTATTCTCTAAGAGATTTTTTTTAACTTACTGTTCCCCAAAAACTGGAGCACTAGTTACTGGCAGTCAAACTTGTGTTGTAGCAGCTCTCACTTCAACAGTCATCTTCCCCTCTGTGTGCCCTCCACGTTGCTCTTGAGGGAGATTTGTAAAGTGGCAGATGGCAAGGAAAGAGCCCCCATAACTTTTTTGGCACCTGAGCCCTACTTCATCATGTTTTTGGGTAGCCAAAGCTCAGCAGCACTTGAAGCTGAGTTCCCAAGCAGGAAGGAATGACAGCAGAGCTCCCTGAGTTACCACTGCCAGCAATCTGTGGTGTTCTCTCCCCATCCTCGTTTTGATTCCTGAGTTACAAAGGCTCTTTAAAGTGCATTTATATTGCCTGGGAAATTTTACAAAAACAAAAGGCAGTTTTACTTGCCTGTGGTTTTTCTCCCTGTAGGCGCTGGTTGGAGAGAAAGCTTGTTACCAGTCCATCAGCAGCTGTGGTGGCCAGATCTTTTACCTTGGAACTAAGGTAAGGGGGGGGGAGTTTTTCAATAAAGATACAGGGCATGCAGTGTTGATGGCAGCTCTTCCTCCAGAGAAGGGCAATTTTTCTCCTGTGGAAATGTGTACTGGGAGTGGGTTCTTTGTTCACTTATGCTGTGGGATTAAAGAAATGTGCAAGAATTTGGTTTTAGCTAAGGTGTGGGCTGGGCATGACCTTGTCACTGTTTCACAGTGCCCTGATTTGTGCTGCCTCAGGGTAGACTTGGCATTACTGACCTCTCCTCTGCCCTGAGCTTCAATATCTCTGTTATAAATGTGCTGGGGAATAAACAGGAGGAAATAAGACAGCAGGGGAAACGACTCCAATTTATACTCCTTGAGGGTTGCTTCATTTAATTCCTCTGTACCAGCATGCTGGAGGGGGTTGGTGTCTGTGTGGTACCACAGGCTGCATGAGCAACTTGAAGTAAATTACTATTTTAATTTCTTTTTTCTTTCCCAGTCTGTTCACGTCATGACATTGAGAAGCTGGAGAGAGGTATGTTGAGAGGGAAACTGTACAGCCTAGTAGGCTGGAATTGTCAAGTATAGGTCAAGGGGAGGGAGGGAGCATTTGTGACACACATTCTGGGCACTGTGTTCAGGATCCCCAATTGCCACACAGAGCCAGCACTGTGGAGACACTGATTTCCAGGGGGACACTGGGGGACTCGTCTTGCCTGAACTTGCAGGCTGAATGGAGACCCTGCTCTCCCAGACAAGGCTCCATGCCTTGCCATGGGCCAGCTTCTGTTAATGGCACAGAGACAGTGCTGTGCATGGCTTAGGGGGAGTGTGTAGTGCAGACCTTCTGTCTGCCACATGACCATCCAGCAGTAGAAAGAAATCTGGTTCACTGTATTTTGTCTCTACCTACTGCAGGAGCTACATCAGAGAATCCATCAAATGCTACCTAGAAAGTTTATAGGATTTTAGATCCTTGTTGGCTGAAGATTTTTTGGGAACATCATTTCTCTGACAGCTGAAACCCTATCAGTTTCCACCCTAAAGTTCTTAGTGATCTATTCATGTCTGTCTCTTCCTGTGCTGCACTTTTCACTTGAATTAAACAGCTGTTTTCCTTTCTGGATCAGCACTTTGCAGTATGTACATCCAGTGTATGAATGTTCTCTCTCAGACTTTGTTCTGCAAGGCTAAGCAGAGCTCTTTCTCCTGTACGATTACCTTCCCATTCCTTTCTTTATTCCTAGTCCCTGTGCTCCACGCCTTTAATGGAATATGAGCAGTTCAGCTCTGTTGAGCTTTTAGTTACCAAGACCACTTCCCTCTGCTAGTTTTGCCTCCAGCCATTCAGCACTGACGTTGGTTTAGCAAACTGCAATGACAAGTCTTTCCTTGACCCATGACTTCAGGTACTGGTTCTCCTAGAAATCAGAAGTCAATCATGATTTATGTGCCCTGAGCCAGGCCCTCTCTAAATGACTGTGTTGTGCTGCAGTTGTGCCTCTTTGTCACAGGGGACTTAAGAGTTGTGGTTGAGTATGTGGTGATTAGGGGGTGAAGAGTTAGCTCTTGCTGCAGGACAGAATGCTGGTCTGAGACTGGGAATCTTTCTCTAAAACAACACTTGAACACTGACCTGATGTGCCAAGGCAAGCAGTGCTCAACCTTGGGTGCTGATAATTCCTTAGGGCAGAAAATACATGTGATCTACTTCAGTCCTGCTGCCTGGGAGCTCAGGAGAAGGCAGAGAGTGGGATGAGTACACCCATGTGCTCAAAGCATGGCAGAGATGTTTGTGGGCTCCCAGGGATGGGGCATGGAAGAGTTTTATTCTTTGTGTATCAGTCACTGTGCTGTGGGTCTCTGTCCATCAAACCTCTGACCTGAAATGTAACCACAGGGCCTTGATGTACTGGGGCTTGACATTTCTGAGTTTCTTTAACTGTCCAGCAGGAAATGTACATTTGAGAGCATCCCTGAGGTACTGGCCTTTACTGCAGTTTGGTGGGAGCTTCTGAGGTGTCTTCCCCCTTGCTGCTGGGAAGTGCTGATCTTAAATGGGAGGGATCATCTTTTCTGTAGGTCTGAGGTCCAATATCCCTTGTTGTTTTAGAGAGTTGACCACCTTCTGAAACAAGAGCGCCTCACAGATGCCCTGGCTCTGGCTTGGTCCTTCTATGAAGGTAAAGCAAAGGCTGTAGTAGGTAAGTTTGGGTTTGTTTGTTTTTAATTGAAACCTCTAGGGAAGGTTTTAAACTTGTGCAGGTACAGAAATCCCTTTTTCAGGGAAGAAAAAAAAATGAATTCAAGAAGAGAAAGTGGGATGTGCTGCTTTGGGGTTGGCAGAGGCAACACTTCTCTACAGAGTATTTGATTTTTTGAGTCATAGTCCCTTTAACAGTTTGCTGATTTCAAGTGAACATGACTTGGTCTGTGCTGTGACTCCAGCCCGCTGTCACTCAGCCATGAAGGAGCTGGAGCTGGATCCAGGACTTGAATATCCAGCCTGCTAAAATATTCCTGAGGGTCATGCCTGAGCTGTGGGTAACTTTCAGTGTGATTTTCTGTCAGCTCTGCTGAGCAGGTACTTTCATTCAGGTCTCCTCTGTCTATACAACTGGCTGAAAGAACCGCTGGTTTTGGCCCCATGTTTCCTACAAAGGAGGGTGATTTGTGAGCACTTAGCTTGTTATGAGAAATGTGTTAATTATGCCAGAAACTGCCACTTGATTTGTACTGGACACGTTGATTTTACAGCAAATAACTTTTGATGGTTTTGACAGATGAGATGCGAGTTCTCAGGATAAGATCCTGCTGTGAAATTGCTGGTGGATGAAGCTGTGCCATGTTTTAGTGCACAGATATAACACAATTAAGCAGACAGTGATTCTGTGAATAATGAAGAAGTGCCTTTTTGAGTTGGCATTTATGATATTTTCCCTTTTAGTGCACTTTGTTCAGCTGGTTTGCATCCAGACCTCCTCCAGCAATTACCCTCATGTACAATCTTTAACAGCCCTCCATTAATTGTCCTCCCAGTGTTAAACAGCACTCAGAGCTGCTCTTGCCATTCCTGTGCTGGAACAGTCTTTAGACTGGGAGAATAAGCCTTTTGGAAGAAGAGTGGGCTAAAGGTGGAGCACCAAATAGTGTATTTAGGTATCCTGACCTCACCATGTCAAGGGTAATGGTGGTAGCATCTGAGCTGTGGGGTGTCTGTATTTCATGGTAGCTCAGATGAGAAGAGCTTTGTCTTTCACTGCCTCCCTCCTCCAGGCCTGACTGGGGACACGAGCAAGCGGAAGGCGGTCATTGCAGACAGGGTGAGTCACTGGGCACTTCCAGCTGCATGTTCTGTGTGCTGGGCTGCTGCTGACTGTGTTCCCATGAGGAACAGCTTCTCTCCCCCAGGACTAACTCTAGGACATGTTCATGTGCCTCTCCCATCAAGATTGGGAGCAGGATTTCAGAAGACACTTGGAAATGCCGTTTAGGTAAAGGTGGGGATAAAATCTGCAGCATTAGCAAACCAAAACGTGACATTATCACCCAGGCCTGGAGATCTCTGGTCCCTCACAGTGAAGAGGAACCTTTTGTGTAGGAAACTCTACAGTTTCCCAAGCTTTGGGTGGCACGTGTCCATCAGAATGTGACTTGCTGACTCTCAGGATGGAAACTGCTCCATGTTTATGTGGACATGGAGTAAACTCTTCAACTGATCCAGTTCAGTTGTTATAGGAATCCTTTTTGGGGTGGGTAAGTTTTTAAAATACGAAATGATTGCAGTAGTTGTTCAGAGGTACTTGGCTTGTGTATTTAATTTGCAGGTAACTAAGTTTTTAAGATGCTGTTTAAGATGCTATAACTTAAGCCTTGGGTAAAAACATGATCCTTGTGCTTCAGGATGTGTTGAGCAGCCTGAAAACTGTCTGGCAGGCTGCCTGCCCAGATGGAGCCAGTGCAGGCCTTCAGTGTCCCACGGGGCACTGCTGTGCCACTGTCACACCATCGTGTCTTGGTAGCCTCTTCCCCCTGCTCCTTCCTGCAGCACTTCATGCCCAAAATGGGACAGCAGAGTTTGCAGTGCTGCCACCCCCCAGGCCAGTCTGTTAAATGAGCTACCAAGCAGGGCCTTGGTGTAGGAGCTGAATGATATTTTTGTTTATTGTAATTCAGATGGTTGAAATCCTTCTCCATTACGCTGATCGGACTTTGAAGAAGTGTCCTGACCAAGGGAAAATCCAGGTTATGGAGCAGCACTTTCAGGTATGGTGCTCCAGAGGACTCTTGAGTCTTTTGGGGTTTTTAATTAGATTCTGCTTTGCTCCAAACATGACTTGTCTATTTTGAGAAGTCTTGCTGAGGTTCAGCTGAACTGTTCCCTGTTGTGTGCACTCCTGAAATCAGGAGTTGGGTATGGCTGGGTGCCTCTGTCCCCTGCAGAAGCATCACCAGAGGTTTTTTCCATATGGAAAACCTGTAACTGTGCCAGCTGCCAGCCAGTTCAGACACCTCTCTGTTTCTGCTCGGTGTTGGCCAGGCTGCATTTGGTGCTGGGCAGGGTGTTTGTCAGTCCCTCAGGTTCTGTGTTCCTCCCACAGGACGTGGTGCCTGTCATCGTTGATTACTGTCTGCTGCTCCAGCGCATGTAAGTCTGTGGCCACCACCCCTCCCTGTAGCCCCCCAGTGCTGCCCCCATCACATCAAGCCTATCACATTATTTCACATCATGTGTAGAGGAATGCTTAAAAACTGTTATTAAAGCAAACTCAGTACTCAGAGTATCTCTTAAATTTTCACTGATGTGCTAAAGAAGAAAACTGGCTTCAAACCAGGAACCTGCCTTGGTAGCTTTTCCTGTCATCATCATCCCTTCCCCTCTAACAGCTCTTTCTTTGCTGCAACATCCCTATCTGACTTATCCTGTAACTTGCCCCAGTACAAGGGTTGAACAGGGCATATCCAGTTCCTGAGTCTGGGAAATACAGAGGAAATGGAGTTTAATTTGGAGCCCTCGGAAAGTAGATAAGTAATGAGATTTTAATAAAATCATTCGATAACTAAACTCTTTTCTCCTCCCAGGGATCTGTTATTTAACCAGATATATGATAAGATGAGTGAGAATTCTGTGGCCAAAGGCATCTTTCTGGAGTGCTTGGAGCCATATATCTTAAGTGATAAGCTGATGGGAATCACGGCTCAGGTGATGAAAGACTTGCTGCTTCATTTCCAAGATAAGAACAGGCTGGAAAACTTGGAAGCCTGCATTGTGCATATGGACATCACCAGCCTAGACATACAGCAGGTGAGTGGTTGTGCTGCACGGTGTATTGAGTTCCTCTGAATACATCAACATCTTGTGCTTTTAAGCACAGGGTAACATGTGGGAAGCACAGTGTCACCTTTCCACAGCCAAGACTTAGGCAGTCCAAATTGTTCATGCCTTTTGGTCACTAATTTGTAACAGAGCTCAGCCCTGTGCCCCTGGGATCAAATTCACTGCACTGGGAATTAGTGTGGCTGTGTTTTGCTCCCTCAGTTTGTGCCCTGCTGTAGGGCAATGCATCAGCAGCTGAATGTGTTGGAAAATTCTAGTCCTTCAGGATCAGTCTGACATTCCCACTCAGTCTCTGTCTGACATCAGAGGCTGAGGGGGCACAAAAACCTGGGTTGTTTGTCAGCTTGGTGCCTGCCAACCTGCTCTGCTCAGGTACAGGAGCCTGCTTTGCTCTTGCACAGCAAAGTTAGTGGAACAGGGAGGTGTTCCTGCTCAGCAGTCCTGTTTTCCAGGCATGGCTTTCATTTCCAGGGTGAAACTCCTTGGGAACTTCATCTTTTGATTCACTAACCCAACCAGAAGGCAAACTAGTGCAATCAAGGGTTTTGAGGAACTGATTATTTATTTATTTTTTAACCTCATATGGATGTTAGAATTTCAGCAGTTCGTTTCCATGTTTGCTGTGTGAGCAGTAAGCTGGACACTCACTTGGGGACTTGGGGTCCTTGCAGAGACTGGCTCTGCAAGTGGAATTTCTCACTTTGCTTTGAACGGTACTGTTGGGTGATGGAAATGGAAGGACAGAGAGGGGGAATGAGAGGTGTGAGCTCCGAGCTGTGTGTCTGCACTGTGCTTTGTTGGCCTGCAGGTCGTTCTGCTGTGCTGGGAGAACCGTCTCTATGATGCCATGATCTACGTGTACAACAGCGGCATGAACGACTTCATCAGCCCCATGGAGGTAGGAGAGGGTGTTCAGCACACCTTCCTCCTGAGAAACAGCAGCTCAGACCCCAAGCCTTCTCTTCTCATGCCGTGTGTTCTGTGTTCTTGCTCTTCCATTTCAAGGGAGAAATCCTGTGTTTCGCTGTGGAAACACTGCTGGAGTTTTGTCAGTAGTGCTGGAACAGAACTGGGGCCATTTGAATGTGAAAATCTTCAAATGCCCAGTTTTTAGCAGCTGTAATCTCATATTTCCTCAAGAAAGAAACTCATTGGTTCATGATTTGAAGAAGGGCTTCTGGAAACTGAGCACTAGTTGTATGAACACAATAAACTTTTTCTGCATTCTAGAACTAAGTGCTTAGAAAATTTCTCATTCTACACAGCCAGACTAAAGGCTCTGGTGACCCTGCTGGATGGGCTGAAGGTTTGCACAATCTCTGGTGGCAGGAGATTCAGGAACAGGACATGGGGCTGCTGGGTTATGCTTGTACTGCTACTTCTGGGGCTGCTGAACATTGCTTTTTCTTAGTGTGGCCTGCGCTTAGGGTTAGAGCTGATTGAATGGAGGCTGTTTTTTCATAACATCAGCTGAGAAAAACATCCTTTGCCACGTCTTGGAGTTCTCTGTGCCTTTTAATTAAAAGACATGGTGATAAAGAGTTTCTGTGGGAAGACACCCCATTGATCTCTGCTTTAAAACCACACAGGTTCTTTGCTTTGGGCTTTTCCAGCTGCTTGAGCACTGCCTTTTTTCTTGTTACAGAAGCTGTTCAAAGTCATTGCTCCTCCACTGAATGCTGGGAAGTCTCTCACAGGTACTGGATTCTTTTCCTTTGAGGGTTTCTATATTTTTATTTTCTATTTGATGTTTTGAATATCCCTAGTCACTTCAAACAGAGACACAAAAAGGGAATGCATACCCAATATAAGGATCTTGGAGAACAGAAGAGTGTTCTAGTATTATTTACTGTGTGTAAAGCTGCACAACTTTCTGTGTGATAAACCGTGTTTGTCAGATGAGATGTTTTGCCAACAGCTGGGAGAAGAATTGCATCTCTATCTTGTTTTGTGAAGGAGATGTGACAAATTATTTTTGTTTTGTAGATGAGCAGGTGGTAATGGGCAACAAGCTGCTCGTGTATATAAGGTAAGGCCCTACAAGAAATGGGTGAGGTGTTGCCTGGAGGGGGCACCAGATTTTAAACTTGCTAAACTGTTGTACTAGAGTTGCAGAATCTCACAGGGACCTTCAGGTTCTGAGAGGCTGTGTATGATAGCAGTGGGTACAATGCTTTCTTGTTGCATGTGGCCTGAGGGGATAGGCAGTTGGAGACTTCAAGCCCAAGTTACTGTTGGTGTGCCACTCCTGTGTTTTTGTGCTCAGAACTGGGTCAGAGAGAGGTTTGTCCTGGCTGTGACACAGTCTCCTGCAGCAGGGACTCCATAGCCTGGGCAGCTGTGTCTTGCCCCCTGCTGCCCTGCCTTTTGGGACAGCTGTGCCCAGCCTTGCTGTGTTGCCTGTCCTTTGCAGGAGGTCATTCCAAAGTAAAGAACTCTGTGAGAAATACTGAGTTTTCCCAGTATTTTTCTGCTGTGGAATGACACCTCGGATGCAAATTCCTGCAGTGCATTGGCTCAGTGTGTGTTGACAGCAGTTAATGCACTGCCTGCAGTGCTTGCTTTCATGATCTGCAAAATAAATAGGTTTGCCTTGCTTTAAGATCAGCCTGAAAACTAACTCAGAAAATAAACAGTTGTCCTCAATCTGTTTAATGTCAGGATGTTTTAAGATGCCTTTCCCCTGTTTTTCTGTAGCTGCTGCTTGGCAGGCCGTGCATATCCATTGGGAGATATTCCTGAAGATCTGGTACCTCTGGTGAAAAATCAGGTGAGAAACCTTTCGGAAGGCAACTTTCCTGTAGGAGGTTTTCCCAGGAAGCTGCATATGTCTTATTTCATGGATTTTTGAGGGAGAACTTATCCATCTAATAGCTGCATCCTTGTGATTGATAGGAGTGTATACCACTGTAAATACCAAATCAGTTTTTAAAGAATGAAATCAAACAGCTGTTGCAGTCTGAACATTTAAACTTAATATTTTCCTTTCAACTATGATTTGGGGTGTGGGAGCATAGAGTTCTTAGTGGTTGGGTTTTTTTGCCTTACACTTTACCACAAAGTTACCAGTAATTTGTAGCTGTCTCTTCTTTCTAAACTTGACTATGATGTGTCACATATGGGAGGACCTTCCCTGTTTTCAAATGCCTGTAACACGACGTTGACAGTGGGTTGAAATGTCCCTACCAAGTAGCTCTTGGTTGTAGGTTTCTCTGAGGCTTTGGACTCCTTTGGAGTCGTCTCTGACAGTTTCTTAAGACAGAAGGTGCTCCTGACCACCACTTTGTGCTCATAAAACTTTCCCCTGGTTTCTGTCCAGTTTTACCACAAACATTTTTTGGCGTTTCCAGCGTTTCACTTCAGTTCCAGGGATTCAATAACAGGAAGCACTTTCTCTTTGCAGTACAATGGCACAGATGTTTTTTGGTTGTGGGGTAGGTTTTTGTTTGTGGGATTTTTGTGTTTGGTTTGTTTTCCCCCCCTTGATCCAGAGCTGGTATCTCTGTGTATGTGGTGCCTCCTTGTCACTGCAAACCCTTTCCTCACAGGCTGTGCAAACTCCAGTGCCCTTTGCTGGGTCATGCTGTTTCCCTGTCCCAAGGGTGTCAGCTGTCCCCTGCACACACCTGAGCTGGCTCAGGCTCTGAGGGGAAGGAGAACCCAGGCAGCAGTGGCAGCAGCCCCAGCTCTGGGAGGAGCCCTCAGCCCTCCTTTCTGTGCCCTCTGAGAGCATTCCTGAGAGCTGGGCTGCAGTAACACCTTTCTCTCTGGGGGGTTGGGTTTGTTTCCTGAAGCATTTCCAGCTGGCAGGTGGGTATCAGGATCAGGGCAGCCAGCAGGGGAGGTGTGGGTCTCCAAGTCAAGCTGCTAATTCCTGCTGGCTTCCCTGCCACTGTGGTGACAGGGACAATACTGGGGATAGGAGTAAATGAGGGAAGGTGGTGTTTGCTGGGGATGGCTGGGAGAGCACATTGCATGTCAGGTGTCCGTGGGATCCCAGTGTGTACCTAACACATCTTCCCAAGTGCCAGCCTGGAGCAGTCTGCTCCCTCCCTGCTGGCAGCCAGCTCTGTGGGAGGCTCTTCAGGCACCGGGGGCTGTCACTGCCCTCTTCCTTGTCTGGACACCCCTGGCAGTGGCTCAGTAAAGGGAGTTTCCTTTATTTTGGAAGGCATCCTCGAGTTTCAGGAACTGCAAAGTCAGTGGAGGAGACAGAGAACTGCATAGCAGCTCAGAGTCAGTCTTTGCAGTGCCAAAAGCTTTGTGCCTCCGAGTGAGGGGGCAGTGCCTGGCTCTTCCCAAGGGAGCTGCTGACAGGGAGAGGAGCTGTGCCCTGGATGTGGGGGAGCTGTGCAGCTTCTCAGGAAAGGTGCCAGGAAGGGGAGGGAGTTTTCTAATTTCACACCTTCCATCTGCAAGTATAAATAAGCTTTAATTTTTGTTTGATCTTAAATTTCGATTGATCTTAAATTGGTTGGTGAGTCTAAGGAGGGGAATTTTTTTCCTGCTGCCAAGCAGCAGGAAGCACCACTGAACTAGGAACCCTGACGGGCTGCTGAGGGGCTGTAACTTCAGTGCCAAGCAGGCCACGGTGCTGCCTCCCCTGCACTTGTGCCAGCAGAGATGAGAGGCCCAGGGGGCGTCAGTGGGAATTGCCATTGCAGGTGTTTGAGTTCCTCATCCGGCTGCACTCGGCCGAGGGCTCCGTGGAGGAGGAGGTGTATCCCTACGTGCGCACCCTGCTGCACTTCGACACGCGCGAGTTCCTCAACGTGCTGGCTCTGGTAAGACACCTGACCGAGGGGAAGGGGCAGCCCCAGCTCCTCCCCACGTGGCTGCACCACCCGTGGGCTTCCTGCTGATAACTTCGTGTCTCAGCTAAACCAGCAGCTCCTGCCTTGGTGCAGGAGCAGCTTTGATGCGTGTTCTGTCAGAGGGGATCATAATAGTCCTCTATGTCCTTAAATATAAACATTATGCAGTGATCTGTATCTGGCAGTAGAGGCCATCTTTAAAGCACAGGTAAAACAAGCAAAGTGGATTTGTAAAGAATGTTCTAGTACCTACCTTCTTCTGCATAGAGTTCTATTTTTCTTACTTTCCAAATTTCTTGAGTTTCCTCTGTCTATTTGGACCTGTTACTTTTACCTGAATATGTAAATACCATTTTGGTAGTTACAAAAGAGCAAATTATATCTTGGAACCTGCTGCTTAGGGATATGCAGAGAAGGGAGTTCACAGCATTGTCAGCTTTGTGATGTGGCTGCTTTGTGTTTGCTGGTGTTCTGAGAGCCTTCTGCTCAATGTGTCAGTGTTTTGCCTCCTGCAGACTTTTGAAGACTTTAAGAATGACAAGCAAGCTGTGGAATATCAACAGAGAATTGTGGACATTCTTCTGAAAGTGAGTGTGCCTGAAAATGAACCCCTGTGTTTGCATCTGACTGGTGGTACAGCATTGTGCAGTAAAGCCTGTGAGCTGCGTGAGGTGTTCCCAGTCGAAGGCTGGATATTTGGAAGTGATGATTCATGCCCATTAAATATGGTGACAGAGGGGTCTCCTTTCCTGTGATTTCAGCTGGCTTGTACTTTGTTGTCAGATTTCTCCTCTCTGCACTATTAGGCTTTCTTTTATCTGCTTTTCACTGAATCTGCTCCCTGATTCTGTCTGAGCAGGAAAAAAGGTCCCAGGACTCCTGTGCTGGGCAGGGTGCCAGTGCTTTTTGCTCAGTCCCTGCTCCCCATGCCTGTGAATGCTGTTTGGGATGGAGCACTCCCAGAGTGACAGGCCTATCTTTAGTAACTGGGGAGAAGAGCAGTGTCAGAGTTACCAGGCTGGTGCTCCAGAAATCACTGTCATGTGCAGCCCCTGTTCCTCCCCAAGGATGTTCCCAGGAGAAGCTCTCCCTGCCAAGTGCTGTCTGCCTTCCCCTCAGAGCTGTCATGCTAATAACCAGCGACTCCACTCCGAGGCTCTTTGTGTATAAACATACCCTAAGCAGCATTCCCCTGCCAGCGCTGGGGGGTGAGGGCAGGGGCACAGGGTGGGAGTGCTGCCATGGGCAGGGCTTTGTGAGCCTGCCCTGCCCGAGCAGGACGGGGCTGTGCCCCCTGTGCTGGCCCAGCCCCTGCCCTGCCGTGTCCTGAGCTGCTGGCAGCAGGAGGTGGCACTGCAGCCGTGCTCCAGGGCTCTGCTGGGGGATGTGTAGGTGCCACCTGCCCTGCTCTGTGCTCTGGCCACGTGGCAGAGGTGCAGCACCGCAGGATGCACCCCTGCTGCTGCAGGGGACAGCAGTGCTGCAGCTCTGCACCCTCGGGCAAACAGGCTGGTGTTTGGAGAACTGTCAGGCCCTCGGTCTGCAGTCTGCTCTCCTTTTGGGTAAAACATCTTGGAACTTCTAATTTAAATTTGTCATTGTAAAAAAAGGAATAGCTGCACTTCTGAGGCAGGTTGGTCAGCATAGACGTTCTGCTAATACTCATCTAAGCTTTGCCAAATAAATTGTATTTTAGCAAGTCCCCATGTGGCTGGCCTGCAGCCTCTGTGAGGTTGTTCTGTTTCAGGGTAAAGTATTTTCCCCTTTACATGGGCTGATGAGGACCCAGTTTGTGAAAAACAAAGCTAAAATGAATCAAACACTCCAATTGTTTTAGTGAGTCATTTTAGTGCTGTTAGATAATACTGTTCTGACAAGGCTCAAATGGCCTTTTAAACAGAAAAAGAAGACTGAAAAAGAGTGATTGCATTAGCTGGTGTTTCAAGCAGAGCTCTGCTTGATTCTTCAGTGTGTCTGACCTGCCTGCCTCTGCCTGTGTCACATAGCCATGAGCATCTCCTGGGGTCACTGGAAGAAATCGGTTGAGTCCCCCCAGCTCTGACTGACTGAGGTTATGAACTGGGGGCTGCTCCATGTCCAGGCTTTGCTGGAGTAGTTCTGGGATCTCAACTGACAGAGCTGTTCAGGTGGTGGATTTCCTCCCAGCTAAACCCACTGCTCTTAGAGGGGGCTCTCCAAATGGGCATTTCACTTTCCCTTAGTGTTTAGGATTTTTCAGAAGTCTGAGACACCGACTCAGGACACATCATGCTAATTCTTTATGTGCCAGACAGGTTACAAACACTTCTCAGGTTTCAAATTCCCTTTGTAGTGACTCTTAGATTGCCTTTTACTGTAATTTCAAGTCAGCACAATCACAAGTTTCTCAAAATATTGGTAGACTAACAGAGAACTTAATGTGGAAAAAGCTTTTCCCAAACCTGCAGTCATTACTTAGTCATTAGAGCACTCCTCTGCATACCACAATTGAAGTGGTGAGTGCCTGAGGCTTGAAGTGAAATACCTTTTTTTTTCTCCTATAATAATTGTATTTTTAACTTGTGTAACAACATTTCTCTATTCAGAAGCTCTGTTACATGTCCAGTGATCAGCACAGGCTACAGAGATGGATATAACTGTAGGTTTGGAGCCCCTTCACACCTGAAAAACAGGAACACACACGAATTCTTCCCTTGAGTTTATGGCAGAGGTGGAGTCTCTTTAGCTTCAGGACAGAGGTGCTTTAGCAAGGGCACATCCACTGTCTGTGTCTTGAGGTGACATAGCTAAATGCCCTGAAAGGTGACTTCTGCTTTTACCTTCAGGATGGACTCACAGCAGGAGATGGTGTGGGTGTCTGGGCTAGGAGGAGACACAATGGCAGTACAGGGATTTCTTGTTGCAGAGCCCTGATTGCTTTCCCAAAGGCAGCTGCAGGATCAGTCACCTGTGGGTTTATTTTTCCCTTTTTTCTCTGATGCTTCTCAGGTCATGGTGGAGAATTCTGACTTCACCCCATCACAGGTTGGCTGCCTCTTCACCTTCCTGGCCCGCCAGCTTGCCAAGCCCAACAACACCTTGTTTGTCAACAGGACACTTTTTGACCAGGCAAGTATCCTGTGTGTGTGTGAAATTCCCAGCAGGATGCAGCCCTGCACAAAGTGTGGCCAGTGCTGGAGATGGAAGCATTCTGGAGGCACTGGTGCATTATGAACAGGGGGAGTCTTGCTGGGCCTGTGCTGTGGTTTCACAGGAGCAGAGTAGGAGAGACTATGGGAGCACAGTGTGCTCTGTGTTTCTGGTTGGAACTGGGGGAGGAATAGGGTCCAGCCCTAGGAGGTGTTCAAGGCCAGGCTGGGTGGGGCTTGGAACACCCTGGCCTAGTGAAAAGTATCTTAGCCCGTGGCAGTGTGTTGGAGTGAGATGATCTTTAAGGTCTCTTTCACCCCAAACATCCTGGGTTTCTATAAGGGGTGTCCACTAAAATGATGTTAGTGAGGTCATAAAGCATGTTCGTGTAGCTGGTAACTTTTAGTTTGTGTGGCCACTACCCTTCTCTGCTGTTGGGAATAGTCTGAGATGCACCAATGCATGCCTGAAGCTTGCATGGGTTAAGTTTATATCCCAGCTGTAGTCCCAGAAATTCCTGAAACTGAAGAGGAGGCTTCATTGTCTACAGCAGTTGTGTTATGATGATAATATGGATATATAAACACGAAGAAAAAGCAAATTACAAAATATGTGTCCTTTGTTGTAATTAAAGACCAAAGAACTCTGTGGAGGCTAAACGGATTTGGATTAAACACTTTAATTCCACATATATTAAATTGTATAAATTGCATGATTTCCTGTTTTTCTGGGTGAGATGGTGTAGTTCAGCAGAGAAGTCAAGGGGGTCAGTGTAGTGGTTCCAGCTGTTTGGTGTGCAGTCCAGGGCAGGGCCATGGGGTTGCAGGAGCTCCTCTGCATTCCCTGGGTTCCCCAAGGTTTGGTTCTAGGTCCTGGTGCAGAGTCACCACCTGGAGTCTTTGAGCAGTCCTTGGGTACTCCAGTGTTCCCAGTTTAGTTACCAGGCCAGGCAGCAGCACGTTCAGATCCACTGTGGCCTCTGTTGGTGCTCAGGACCTGCTCCCAGCTGGGCTCCCCAGGCCTGACTCCCCCCCTTGTGTCCCTGCTGCAGGTCCTGGAGTTCCTGTGCAGCCCCGACGACGACTCCCGCCACTCGGAGAGGCAGCAGGTAAGAGCCTTCAGGGATGTGCCCTGGGGCACCAGAACGGGCCTCGGGGAGCAGGTGGTGGCTGCAGGTCACAGCCCAGGGACACCAGCACGGAGGGCTCCTGCCCCAGCGTTCTGCAGGAAAGCTCTGACAGCAGCAGGAACAGAGGCAGAAAATTCTTGATAAGCACATGACCTTCATTGTTAATGGGCAATCAATTAAAAAGTCAGTAAGATAAGCCCTGTGTTAGTACCGAGTGTAATGGAGCAGGAGCAGAGCACTTGTATTGGCACTGGCTGTCCAGCTGCTGCTGCCCTATAAATAACTGTCTCCAATCTCTGCAGGTCCTTTTGGAGCTGCTCCAGGCAGGAGGGATAGTGCAGTTTGAGGAGAGTCGCCTTATCCAAATGGCAGAGAAAGCTGAGTTGTAAGTTGCTGCACACAATATATAAATACTGCCTTTAGATCTTGTGTGTGATATTTAAATACTGCCTTTAAATCTCCTCACAGCTTTTTTTTCCTCCATATTTCTTGTTCCTACTTTGTCACTGTGTTTGGGATAATTTTCCCTGTGCAGTCACAGCCACATGCTTCATTTGAGATGGGCACGTTTAGTCCCAGTGTTTCTGTCTTTCCTGGGTGTTCTTACAGAAAGCATTGTTGAGAAAGGAGGGGGCAGAGCTGTGGAAACCCTTCAGGAGAAGCCCTGTGGGAGGTGATGAGTGTTGGCATCCCCTGTCCTGCAGCCCAGGCTTTGTTCAGAGGTAGTTGTAAATTGGAGTGTTCCACCACTGGCAGATGGAGATGAGTCGTGGGGTGAGACCCACAGGTGGATCTAACAGCACGATGGGGTCTCTAGCCACCCCCACGCTACTTGTTTTAGAAGTGAGTAGGAGAGACAACAACACTGTCTGGGAAGGCTAAAAATTTCCAGCATCTCCTTTATACGCTTTCTGATTCCAGAAAGAGTCAGTCATGCCTGAGCAGAGCCAGCCAGGGAGGGCATCTCCAGCCAAGTCATGAGTGTGGATGTTAGATGAATGAATCCACCATGCTACAGGGGATGGCATGCAGTGGGGGGCTCTGCCATGCCTGTTTTCCTGCGTGTCCTAAAAGGAGTGACTCAATCAAATTTTGCAGACTCAATAAATACATTTTTTTTCTGCTTTCTTCAGAGAATCTGACAGCCAGGCCCCCCAGCTCAGCCACTTCCATCAGAGCTAAAAGAACTATTGTGCAGTATTATTTATCAAGCTCTTAATTTGTTTTGCCTCAGTTACATCTGCATTTATCTAAAGTCACAAAATATTGAAGATGTTTGTTAAAATTTGAAGGTAGGAAGATGTGTTATGACACATTGTTGAGTCATGTTCAGCGAGTTCCTTCAAATGAGTTTTGTGGCTTGGCCCGCCTTAGAGCAGAGTGTGTGGGAATAAGGAAGGTCACCTCTGACTGCCGAAGCTGTGAAACCTGATTTCATGAAGGAGTTTTGTCCTGTGTCCCTTGGTAATTCCCTTTTCCCCTGTTCTATGTGGTAACTTCCCAAAGAGGAGGTTGATGGGCGGGTTGGCTCGAGGCTGGTGCCCCATGGCATGTGTAAAGTGGAGCCCCTCAGGCTGTGTGCTGAACACCCCCATGCACGGTGGGTGCCAGTGCTGCCTTCTGTTGTGCTGGCTCAGCCCAGTGTGCTTTCCTAATGGGGAGGCTTTTCCCCTTTTCCCCTTCCAGCTACCAGATCTGTGAGTTCATGTACGAGCGCCAGGGCCGCTATGACAAAATCATCAGCTGTTACCTGCGGGACCCCCTGAGGAAGGTGAGTAAAGCTGGCCCTTCTCCTCCCTGGCCAGAGGGACTGGGCACAACTGCCCTGCTCTTCTGTCATAGTTATCTTAAAAGCAGCCTTTGCAGTTGAGGTTTCTTGGTTACAGCCAAAGCTTTTTGTGTCTGTGTGTTGGAGAGGAGTTGATTGTTTTGGTTTTCTTCTTTAAAACACTCAGAATTTTCTTTTATTTTTAAATTTAATCCATGCTAGTACCTAAAGCCTGAGTGCAAGGGGGGATTTATAGCAGGTGTGGCTAACTGCAGTACTTGGTTTCTGCCCTTGGTCCACTCTTTTATCCCCCTGGACACAGCTCTCTGCTCTTCCTGTCTCTTCACAGTTACCTTCTGCTTGTGCCTAAGCTGAGTATCTGCCACAGTTTTGAGATACTCTCTTTCCTACCATCAAGAGAAGATGGGATGAGAATGTGGCAAATGTGACCTCACCAGCTCCTTCTAAAACCACAATGCTGAACGTTGTGTGGGTGAAGGAGTTGGAAGAGAAGGTTGTGACAGTGAGATGGTCATAAACCATGATCCAAGAGAGCATCTGAGCTGAGGACAGTGCAGGAGAGCCTGAGGGAGAGGCTGATGTCAAAGAGGGATTCAGAAATATACTGGGAAAAATGACCTGCCCTCTGGCAGTGTTCTTTTTTCTGCCTGTGCTCCTGGCTAGAGTGTGATGTCCTGTCCTCTTTCCCTGTGGGCAAGAGGGAGACATTTCTAATAGTGGAGGAACAATTCTCTTTGACCTCATGCTTAACACATTAGCATTGGGTTCCTCTGGGCTCTTTTTCCCTGGCAGTTCTTCAGGAGCTGTTTAGGGACATATAACCTTGCCTGCTGATAACTCATCCTGACTTGCCAAGAGAGGACTACCCTGGGGTCATCCCAAGGCTGTTAGAAACTCTCCCTTACCAAATGCCAGTGCTGTCAGCAGTGCTGCAGAACATGCGGTAGCATTTATGGGTCTATGCCTTGCAGGAAGAAGTTTTCAACTACATTCACAACATCCTATCCATGCCTGGCTACAGCGCTGAAGAAAAGCAGTTGGTGTGGCAGAAAGCTTTGGACCATATAGAGGTAGGTACACCCATGGGCCCTCAGCTCCTCCTCCTTCCTCTGCAATCTGCTGGGTGCTTTTCCATAAGCACGAGTGTCCCAGTGTTGAGTCACAGCTGTTGAGACAGCTCTGATGTGAGGTTTAGCACTCTCACACACTGATTTAAGTGCATCCCTTGGATTCAGGCTGGCTTCCTTGGTTTCCTGGTTTCAAGTGCTGCTCTTTGGATAATGGGACCTTAATTGGGGGTGATGGCTCGTGAGTGCTATTCAGCAGGGAAGGGATCCATTAGCAAGTCTTTTATCTCCAGCAGCAGCAAGGTCAGGGCCTGGAGTCGCTGACCTCACAGTCTGTGGTATCCAATTCCTCATCTGGCAGTGATGACAGCGTTCAGCCTTGGCACCCTGGCACTTCTCACCTGTGGGAAGATGGGGTCATGACTTCTCTGTAAGACACAGGCTGCTGCTGGACTTGTCCAGCTAATAATTTTTCCCAGGTCTTCAATCTCTGTCTGCTTCAGGGGATGGAGATATGCCTGAAATAAATGTCCACTCAGTGGATGTGGGGAATCCATAATACTTCTAGTTCTAGGTGGTGTTAGTCCCCTCCAGGGTGATCTGGAGATGAGCCAGGAAAATAACTCTGTCTGTAAAACAAGCAGTTTTGCACTTGCCCAGGCTGCTTTGCAGGAAATGGCCATGGAATCTGTATCCTGTGAGGCACACAAAAAACTACTGGGTACATACAGGGTACTCTTAGTTTCTACCAGCATCTGCAAGTAGTGCATGACTAATGAGAGAAAGAACCAAGAGGGAGAAGGATTGAGAAGACAAGAAACAAGGAAATGCTGTGAATCCAGCTGTTGCACATGTGGCTCGCTGGGCTCACGCCCACTCTCCAGGTGCCCTGTCAGAGCCTGTGGGGTGGGGATGGCTGTGCCCTGGCTGAGCAGGGCTGGCTCATGGCACCCTTACCAGAGCAGCTGGGGTTCCAGGCTGAGCAAACTGCTCTCTGCTTCCTTTGCCTAATGCATCCCTTGTCTCTGTGTTGGTCTGCTCAGTCCAAGCTGCTTGGCATCATGAGTGAGGCAGCCCCCCCACTGTAAACCTTGTTCTGTGTCTTTATCAAACCCCAGGTGGGTGTCCTTGCTGGGCCTCCTCAGCCTGAGGCCTCTGCAATTGCTTTTCCGTGTTCAGGTGTCTCACAACAAATCAGAAATGTCCTGGTTGCCTTTCCTGATGTTTCTCAGTGTGTGGTACCTGTTTGGATAAGCTTGTCGTGTGGTAAGGCTGCCAGCTCTTCATGTTGAGTTGTTTGGGTTTCTTTTCTCAGTCTGGAGCCAATTGCTGGTTGTTGAACAGTGTCAGAAATGCCCAGTGCCCACCTTGTCAGAACTGCATCCCTTTCTGATGTTTGCAAACAGAAAATATTCCTCTCCACTTGCCCATGGCCATCCTTAAAGCCAGGGTTTCCTCTCCTGTTCCATGAGCCTGTAGATTACAGCAGCTGCTTTTACCTACACCTTTTGCAGCTTCATCCAAAGAGCTGCTGGGCAGGTGGGCAGTTCTCTAGGTTCCTTTTTTTGGTGCTGTCACTGAGATCAGCTCCCTTTTTCCTTTTGGCATCTGTTTCCCAGGATTGGTGAACAGTATATACAATTTCATGTGGCTTAGCAGCTTAGTGGCTGCTGTGGGCTTTTGTTCTTTTATATTGTGTTAATCCTGCTCTCGGACATTCAGAGGACTTTAAACAGTAAATAACATTTTACTGGGGTGGAGCTGTGATTTCAGCTCTTTGGGCAACTGTCATTTGCTGAGGTATCAATGTAGCAAACCAGCCTCTGCAATCCAAACTAGCAGTGTGGAGAGGATTTCCTGGTGATTTTGTGACAGAAAGTGGGGTTTGTGGTAAGAGCCCTTTTTAGTTTTCCCATTGTCCTACACAGCCCTTGATGTTTATCTTGAAAATAAACCCTAAGGTTTCTCTTCAGTCACAGTGGTGTCCCTTTGCTGTCCTCAGACCCACGTGCCTTGTGTCAGTACTGTCCTCTCAAAGGCTAAGAAGTGCCATGTTCCCAAATTGTTCAGACCTGGCAGAGGATGCAAACCCAAGGCCCAAACCTTTCTTTTGGGGGTTGGCTCTGAGGGAGGCTGGGCCATCCCCTCCAGCCTAGCAGTCCTGCCTTCAGCAGTCCTGGAGACTCCCAGAGAGAAATAAATTAAGGCAGGCACACTGCATCCTGTCTGTGGGTCAGCTCTGGGTCCTTTGGGTTGCTGGCTCTGTGGGATGAGGGGAGGCAGCCAAGGGCTGGGCTCCTGCAGCAGAGCCAAACCCCCCCAGAGCTGCCTTGAGTGCCAGGCAAGTTCAAATCTGGAAACCTCATCAAATGCATCTTCTTTCAAGAGCTCATGGAGGGGCCACCTCTTCTTCCTTCCCTTCACCCTGGTCTGTTGCTGGCACTGAGGCTGAATTCAGTGACTGTTATGTCTGTCTGGAGACATAGCTAATGCTGAGGAACTTCTTAAGTTGGTTTTTTCTCCAGATGTATGTTTCTGAAATTGTTCATTTTTTACTTCTGCTGCAATTGGTTTTGTTCAGTAAAGCAATGTTTTCTGCTTTTTAGGCTCAGCAGGGACTTTTGGGAAGGGGGACCAGGTACACAGTATTGGTTTGAAGCAGTTGCTTCATGTTTATTTGGAAGTGTGGATGCATCTGCAAGGGTTAGAAGCAAAAAGCTAATGTTCTGAGTTGAGTAAACTTTTATGGTATGAAGCCTTTTAACTCAAACTTGACAGAAGACAAACCCACAGGCATTTAAAAGATTTATTTTTTCCTTCTAATACAATAAAGAAGTTGTTTCGGGTTTTTTCATGTCGGGACAGGTATCAGTTACAGTGAACAGCTATAGAAAGTTTGCTTTTAAACCTCTGGTTCAGTTCTAGCCTATTAAATGCTGTTTCTATTGGACTGAGGAATTCCTGAGGGTCACCTGGGGACTTGGTTTCCTCTCTCCTGCTGGCTCTAGGAATGTTCTCTTGGCAGGGGGTAAAGGCAGCTGTCAGAAAACCTGATGAATTACTTCCTCTCCTTAGGACTGAGTTGGGGTCTCGTTGGTGTGAAGAGTTTTGTGTTCTTCAAGGCTTTTTGGGTAGTGGAATCATCAGCTTCCAAAAAAGCCTTTTTACAAACTACCCCTCCTTCTATCTTTTCCAGCTTCCCTCTTTCTGTGATGGTGTTCATTATTTGCTCTTGCACCCAGGCCAGGGTGCAGTTACAGTGGGGGTGTGCTCGTGGCACTGCAAATTCTGTTGCCTATGGAATGAAGAGCAGGTGTTGTAGCTGTGTTGCTGCTGTGTTTCCCTCCCCCAGGAGCTGCTGGTGCTGAGCCCAGGGAAAGCAGCTGAGCTGGCAGCCATCCACTTCAGTGAGCAGATTGAGAGCATCATCTCAAACCTCCAGGTGACGTGTCCAGCTCCAGGGGCCTGGGGCTGCTGTGCAGGGGGCTTGCCATTCTTGTAGGAAAGGACTGCTGAGGTTAGTGCTAAGCTGCTCTGGGTCAGAGAGAGAAGAAACATAGCAGCAGGAATTGCTCCATTTGAATTATTTGGCCTGTTTGTAGAGTTGTGGCCATAAAAATGTACAATCTCAGAGCTGTTGGTTGCAGCTTTTAATTGGAGCTTAGTATGGCTTGCACTCACAGAGCAGAGTTATTTGCAACAAACATCCTCAGAATATTTATGCAAGACATGCCTAAACCAGCTTCCTCAGCAGGTACCAGCTGTGAACTGTGTTTTCTTTAATGGAGGGAGTTCAGGAATCACTGCTTTCCAGCACATTATTTAAAATAATAACAGTCTCCTCTTGCTGTTGTACAGGACCATTTCCTGCTCTTCCAGTTCCTGAGAAGTCTCCTCGATCCAAGGTATGTAGAAAATGGGACTGTTTACAAACTACAGCTTGAAAACACAGGTTAAAATCAATTGCTTTGAGACAGTGCATCAACAGTGAGCCTACAGCCAGGATTAGGCTTAGGAAAGGTGTCCCAAGCTGAGAAAAAAAGCTCTGAAATACGTGTAGTGGGGCGTGTCCTCCAGCAGAGCCCCTGCCAGCTCCCTGCCTGGTTCCACTCCATCCAGTGTGCCTCCCCCACGCTGCTGGGAGCTGGGAATGGCTGTTCCAGCTGCTCTGGGAGGGCTGGGAAATAGGGACCCTGGGACTGAAACTGCCCTCTCCCTTCTCAGAAACCCCCTGATTTGGCTACTTGACCGAGGTGCCCAAGTTTAACGTGAATAGAAAAGCACTTTGGTCTGTTGGCATTTTGAATTTCTGTCTTGTTTCAGAACTGGTGCCACGTCTCACTGCAAGCTCCTCTTTTAACTACTTGCTTGCTCCATCTGCTCCTGTTCTTTCAGTTCTTCTGCACTGAGTGTGCTCTTTCTGTTGGCTCAGTTTCAAATGCTACACGACCTTGATTTTATTTATTTATTTTGCAAGACATATATATATGCACAGCTTCAGTTGCTTTCAAGCAATTGTTAATGCATTTGAGGGAGGGATCTTGTTTTGTCAATTCATTACAAATTAATTGTGCCTTAGGAGGGGGAGGAAAAGGTAATATTATCTAAATCCAAGTGTTAATGTTTTAGTTCTTGTTGAAATGGAATACAAAGCATTCTTTGGAAGCTAAACCCTGGAATTAATCAATCACTTTTTGGATTTTGCTAGGTTTAAATTAAAAAAAAACACAACACAGAACACCCAAACCCAAAGACATGTTTCGTTTCTTCCTGAGTTTTACAGCCATGTCTGTGTGGAAGGTGTTCATTTCCATAGAAGTCAAAATCAGAATTGTACCAAGAAAATATCTTGGTTGGGTTTTATAGGAAAGGAATTAGATGATTTAGTTAAAAAATGAGTAATTAAAAAAAAGGAAGCTAAGCAGAAATGGAACCCAGCTGGAAGTTAAGTAGGACTTTGTTTATGCTGTGCTATCACTTGCAGCAAGTGAGACCCAGTGAAGGTAGTAATTAACCTGGATTTCAATCTTATGCACAGAGTGCCTCCCATGATCTCTGAGTAATAAAGGTATCTAATTTCACTCTGCCATAATTAGAGCTAAACAGACCCATTTCTGCTGTAGTTACCTTCTAAGCACCAGCAACACGTGGTGTGTCCAGACCAGCAGTGGGGAGCACCTTCCTGGCCTGATCTGCCCACAGCTCCCTGCCCGTCCCCCAGGGCTGATGTTCCAGGAGCTGCATTAGCCCATGTGGCTTTCCTTGACTAACACTCAGGTCCCCAGGTCTGTCCTCAGTGCTGGGACGTTGTTTTCCTCTAAGACCTGCTGAAAGGAGCTGCACTGGATCCTGAGAGAGGCAGGGAAGGAGGGGAGATCTTGCTCTGCAGAAACACCTACGCTGCATCGTGTTTTCATACACAGAACAGTGATTAGGTCTGCTGAAAACATCTGTCTCTTCTCAGTCAATCTAAATGTTTATATGCTTTTTTTCTTTTTGAGCAAAATTCTTATTAAAATAAATAAAGACTCTTAGAGCAGCAAATGAGCTTTTTTTAAGGTCTCAAATAGGAATGATTGCTTGATCATATGGGGACAAAACTCATTGTGCTGGTCTAACTATCCTAGTTGGTGGAATTGCATTAGGGATTAATTTGGCCCATTTAATTTAGCTAGAGATTTATTTTAGAGGAGTGGAAGGGGGGAAGGGAGGAAACAGGGTTAACAGGAATTGCCTGGGGAAATTAAAACCAAATGTCTGTATGTTTGTAGCATAAAGCAGCCCCAGGAAATAGAGAATGTAGTGGGGATTGCTCAGCTCATTAATCACAGCCTTTGCTACATTTCCATTTTAAACTCTTGGGTTTTTTCCTCTAAAAAAGCCCAATTCAGTGAAGCATGTTTGTGTTTTTGTATTATACCAACACTATTAACTTACTTAGCAACCCAATGTTCTGGGTTTATAAATATATTAGCAGATACCTCAGCTTTTAGGTTCTGTTACATGGGCTCTCCTCTCTGACCAGTTGCCTGTGACACTTGCAGGGCTCCCTTGGGCCAGGGTTTGTGATAAAACAGTGCTTACCTCTTCCTTTTGGGGAAGAACGTGGCAGGGGGAGGTGCTGGGCTGGTTATACTGGAGCTGGACATAACCCCATGGATGCAAGTCCCAGGGCTGCTGATTAGTTTTAGACATTATCAAATCCAGCTTTCTTTGCCTTCTCTGTTCTCTGCATTTCTTGGTGAGGTGGTTAAGGGAAAGGTCAGCTTGCTCACAAAATCATGAATGCTCAATGCCAGAGTTATTTCCAGACTAGAAGTGTGTTCTTGTACTATAAATGTGTGACTTGCCATTTTTCCTATTTTGGTAGACAAGAGAGGATTTTAGATAGAAAATGCTTTATTTTAGTCTAGTCCCAGAAAGAATAGAACATTCCCTCCCTCCCAGGCACTGAGGGAGCTTCCAGGGTGTTTGTTGTGGGAGGAGTGGATGGTGAATGCCACAGGCCACAATTCAGGGGTCTTGTTTGGTCCTTCTAAACTCCATTCTCTGATGTCAGAACACAGGAGTTTGGACACAAATTTTGTATAGCTGTGCCCATACTTTGGACACTGCTCAGTACCTGGTGAGGCTTTTGTTTCTGGGCACACCTCACTCCCAATGTAGTGACTGCCATTGTAAGCACAGTGAGCTGCTGTTGGCCTGCTGGGGGCACAGGGCTCTCCTGGCCTTTCCTGGATGAAAATATTCCTGTGGTAGCTCCCAGGACATACAGGATCATACTGGACATCAGACCTTTTCCATGCTGTGGCTGTGGAGTCTGCACATCAGCACATCTTCCCTGATGAGGAGTTTCTGTTTGGCTAGGTGACAAAACTAAATACATGCCTCCATCCCTTTTCCTTCTGATCAGGAGCTTCAGCAGAGGCCGAAGCCTAAAGCCCCGTTTCCTAGACAAGATAAAGTCCTGCTGTTTCTCTGTGTGATGCACCAGGCCTAGAAGTGGCCTGGGAAGTGGAATGTGCAGTGGCAGTGACCTGCTGCTCATTTAGGGGTTGCAGGGGCTGTAGCCGACTGCAGGGAGGTGCCATCCTTTCCATCCTCACTCTGAAGTCTCTTGCTTCATGCTGCTCTTTTTAAAAACAAGACCAGTAGAAAGCAGTCGGGACAAAGGGACCTGGGCACTGCTCACAGTTCTGTTCTCTCCTTTTTTCTGCCCAAATTAGGGGTTTCCTTAATAAGAAGCCCAGGGATTAGAAAATGTGGATGTTTCCCTAAAAGAAGCCTGAGTTCCTGTCTCAGGGAGGTAAATCAAAGGGATGAAACACTCAAATGTGGTAAGGAAGTCGAAGAATTTCAGGAACAATAAGCAAAAAGCAACAAATCCTGTCTTCAAACACATGCAGAGCAGGTCTGTAGGACACACAGTCAGGATCTGAAAAGACCACTCAAACCATGAGGTTTCATTGAAGGAATGAGGTGAGCTCTTTGTGCCTCTTTACCATGGAACTGCTGAAGACGTGTCTGTGCTGGCCTCTTTCTTCACAGGGGTCTTTGATAGTCTAAGTTAGACTGAGGCATCAGGACAATATGATGTGGAGGAAATGAAATGCCTGCTGAGAGACCCCCAGCATCAGGAACAAGTAGAAACAGCATTTTTCTCTTAAAAACAGATGATTGTTTTTTCACTTCTGTACTAAGGATAAAAGACAGCACACAATTGAACAAGAAACTCTTCTTTCCAGCCAACTTTCTGGGTTAGAATTTGACTTGAGTCTCTTGTGCCTCTTTTGTTGCAGAGAAGGCATTAACCAGGAGCTGGTACACTTACCCCCCTGCATCACTGAGCAGTTCATCGAGCTGCTGTGCCAGTACAGCCCAGACCAGGTCCTGGAGACACTCAGAGTTCTGGAATACTGCAGACTGGAAGAAACCATCCAGGTAGGAAAGGCATATGCAAGGACAGGGGCCAGGAGTGCATTCAAATCAGCCTCTTTAAAGTGCCCTAAAGGTACTTCTGGATTAGTTTCTGGAGGCTCTTCCAATCCCTTTCTCCCTCTCTCTGTTCCTTCCAGCTGCTGAGCTGCTCTCCTGCAGCACAGTTGGATCTGTTTAATACACTGACTCTGGGTTTGGTCTCAGGGCTAATAAGAAAGAGGCCATTAGTGCTCTGAAAGTGCAGAGTAGAGGGTGGCTGTGTAACTGCTGAGTAATCACTGGAGGTGTTTGAAATTATGGGCCTGGGGTTTTTGGGAAGCAATGCTGCCAAAATGTGACTAGTGCTGGGAGAGCAACTGTTCCTTCCCTTTATGACAATTGTAACAGCAATTTGTTACTGCTGGTGTGGCAATAGTGCAGGTTGAGAAACGGGAGGTGTAGGAGTGCTGCTCAGCCTGGGTGATGGGAGCTCAGCACACACAGGCCTGGCCATCTGGTGCTCCTTGTCTCGTGGGGTAAGCAAACACTGGCAGGTTTCTTGAGATCTTTTTTACGTTAACTTTTTTTCCCCTTTCAACTCAGATAACCCAGAAACATCAGCTCCATGAAGCTTCTTCGTATTTACTGGAGAAGAAGGGAGATATCCATGGTGCCTTTTTGGTTATGCTTGAGGTACAGTGCACTGAAATCCTGAACGTGGCACTTGTGCCATGGCCTGCCATCAGCATGGCCTGTGTTCAGGTTTGATGTTGTCCTTGCTCCTCTCTTTGTTTCCCACTGGAATCCATGGAAGCATTTCCTTTCCCTTCAGATAGCAATATGTTGAGCTGTCTGCAGGCTCAGCACATCAGTGTATTTTTCTGGCAAGTCTTCAAACATCCAGTAGATAATAGATGCTGAAATTTGTTTTCCATAGTCAAAAATCATCTTTCAGCTCCTGCTTTCCTGTCCATATTTTGAAAGACATTTCTGCTGCATTAGTCATACTGGGGAGGGAAATGGGAGTGAGCCTTTGTATCCCACCTTTTCCAAGCACTTCTAGCAGGATTCCTGATAGTGAACTACCAAGTTTATTTTCGGTGTCCTCTCTTTTGTTTCAGAGATTGCAGAGCAAGCTGCTGATGCTTACTCAAGATGAGGAAAGTAAGTTATCAAGTTAACTTTCATTTTCTATTAGATAGATAAACACAAAGATGTGAAGTGCCTGTGTCTGACACCTGGCATAATGAGATCCTATTTCAAGTTTCCGGGTGTTGCAGTGACTTTTTCTTCCTTATATTTACATGGCTGTGGTAGTTACTTGGATGGCACTTCCTCACTCTGATACTCTTGCTGGAAACCTAGAGCAGGTGCCCTGTCAGCTTTTCCTATTGTGGCTGATGCTCTCACTGCCTTACCAGAGACATTTCCTGTGACAGAATCCATTCCAGCTCCTTACTGAGCTTTAGCTGGCATTACATGTGAATAGTGATGAGAGACAGCTGGGAGTAGCTTTTCTTTTTTGAAGCAAATTTCCCAGATAAATAAGACTGTTCTGCCTACAGAAAATGAGTTTATGCACAGATGTGCTGTTCACTAGCCCAAGGACTCATGGGCACCTAATTAAGTGCAGTGCCCATAGTTGTTACTTAATTGTATCCTAAACCACAGCTAAGATCTTCTTTATTTGATTACATGTAATGTTTTATTTGCCCAATTTATTGTGCGATTCAGGAAATGTGCCAAAACCCAGGACTTGTCTTTATGATTTGGTTGCTGACTGTAGTGAACAGACTTTAGATGAACAGCATGATTTTATTTTGCAGAAGGATTGGGAGTTAACATATCTTAATAGTTTTTATAATTGCAATTTGGTTTTTCCCCAACACAGGCTCAGCTGAACCCTCCTTGCTAGAAAACATTGAAGATACCTTAGTGAAAACAATTGCCCTTTGCCAGAGGAATTCACACACTTTAGACCAGCAACAGCGAGAGGTAAGGGAACCAAAAAAGGTGTCACCAAAATCAGTAAAGGCCCCTGTGCCTCCTGAAACTTGCCCTTCTGTGCCCCTTCCTTTCCCCATCCACTGCAGACTGGTGGGTCTCAGGCATTGTTTCCCCCTCCTTGTGTTCTCCCTGCAGGGGTTCAGGTTTTAGACCCACAAGAGAGAAATCCTCACTCCTAAGGGTGAGACACCAAATGTCAGTGGTGAGGAAGCAGATGAGCCAAAACCTTTCCCAGTTTTAGCTCCAGTTGTAGTTTTAGCTTGAATGTCAATCACACATTGCAGAAGGCACCGTGAGCTTTGAGCCAACCTCATGGTGGCACAGAGCTGATGCTGCTGTCACTGTGGCTGCAGAGTGTGTTCACAGCCCTGAGTTTGGTGTCAGCCTGGTCTGTGAGGGTTGGAGACAACCCAGCTGGCAGCAGCTCCTGCGGAGGGCTGGGTGTGCCTGTCTCCTCATGCTGGGGTTGCAGTTCCATTTTGCCAAGGCATCTTTACTCCTGAGGTTCTGCATGGTGTATGGAACTGAACTCAGCACTGGGAGTGTCGTTCCCATGGCTGGAAGAGGTGGCAGGGCTGGAAGTCAGGAGTTCTGTCCAGGGCAGAGGTGACCTGCTCAGTCTTCCCTCCAGTGATGTCACTGTGCAACAGACAGGGAGGGAATTCACCTGTTCCTGCCTATGTGGGAGCTGTTTACTGTGCTGCCCACTGGGTAAGATGTCCTGCACAGGGAGCTGGTGTCTCACATGGAGAGGCAGCTGGGGGCTGGATGAAGTGAAAGTAGGTAGTTGTCACAATCCCAGTAAAGAAAGGGGTGAGAATGGAGGAGCTGAAGGCCTGTGCTCAGCCCCTGATTTTGGTCTGAGATGAGCAGTGTAGACTGACAGCAGATCCCCAGGTGTTTTCCTTGGGGTATTTTGAGGTGTTTTGATGTCCCATTGCAGTCCTGAGAGAGGCAGCTCTCAGAATGTGACAGTGAGTCCTTACCAAAGCACTCTGACGTTGCTCAGAGCTCATTTTTAGCACTGCCCTGTTCTCACTGGTTTTCCCCTTGCATTCCATGACTGCAGGCCCTGTGGTTTCCCCTGCTGGAGGCGATGATGTCCCCACAGAAATCCTCTGGCTCTTCGCAGTGTCGCTACTCTGAATGTGAGTCTTGTGGCTTGGTGACCCCAAGTGTTAATCACGAGCTGTGTGCTGTCTCTCCTCCTCTGCTGAATGAAGAGAAGAAAAGCAGTTCTGCTACTCCTAAAGGAGTAGCATTCCTAAAGGTTCTGCTCCCTGACCTGCAGGAAGTGTAGGGCTGATCTCAGGGTGCAGCTGTCAGGCAAAGAGTTATTTTTAATTTATCTTTATTTTATTTTCTCCTGGTGGAAGGGGGGACCTTACCATAAGCTGTGCTAATAAGTTGGTTCCATTTAGGATGGTCTCTCTGAAAGAGCCAGGGTGCCCAGCATGCACAAAGGCTTTCTGTGTTGGAAGGGGGTTGCAGTCAGTGCTCTGGGGACTCCTGACATAATACACTGACATTCCCCATGCCCAGCCCTTTTGGGCACTTCTCCTGCACCTGCTGATTATCCCCCCAAAGAAGCTGAATTGCTGAGTCCATGCATATGTGAACATTGGCTCTTCCTTTGGGGGACTGGGCATCTGGGAACAAGTTGCATGCAGAGGTCAGTGCTAGGAAGTTTTAGAGTCTGTGGGGCCATAATATGGACAAGGCAACCAAGCTAAGGTTTGGCAGCAGTAGGAAAAGTGACTGCTAGTGCAGCAAAGTCAGTCAAAATGTGAATGTTGGCTGTGCGGGTGTGGGAGGGAACACAGAGGCACCGTGGTATCAGATACTTTGACACACCTCCTGCTACAAAAAGCTGTGTGTGCTTAGTGTAAAGCATGCAGGAGGAAAAATATAGAAGTTGTTTTCAAACCAAAACACATGGCCTGAAATAAAACTCTCTTTATCTGTAAGACTGATCTCTGTGTACTCCCTGAATCCTGATGAACTGCTGGTGGCTGTTGTGTTTGACATTGCAGCTTTGAAGAGTTTGACAATGCAAGTGCTGAACAACATGGCTGCCTTTATTGCTCTGCCCTCCATCCTGCAGAGGATTCTCCAGGTGAGAAAAAGGTTTCCCCAAACTGTGCCACTGAGTAATTGGGAAAAGGGAGTTCCAGTCATTAAAGATCAGCTCAACCCAGTTGTCGGGTTCAAGGTATTTCAGTAAAAGTTCATTGGTGAGATTAGTTGGAAAAGCTGATAGAAATATCTGGGAGATGTGGGAACACATGGATCTGTGAGAAGATAATTGAGGCAACTCCTGCCAAACCAAATAAAATATTAGCTCAAAGGTTGCAATTTCTTTGGACCAGAACTTGGCAGGTTTAGAGGCAAAGTCAGAATGAATTTCTCAAACTTGGAACTAAATTAATTGAAAGTCATTTAACAAAGGCTCTGGGATGGGAAGACATTAAAGACACTACAGGAAAGCATGTGGCCTTTGAAGAAAGATCGTGATTGGGCCCAAAATTTGATTGAAGATACAATTTTATTTTAGAGATGTTTGTTAGTGAGTAGCAAACATTCTGTGGAAGAGAGAAGTTTAAGCAGGACCTTGGGTTGAGTGGTCACAGCCACTCTGATTTGTTATTGTGAAAAACATGGGAAAGCTGAGGCTGGCATTTAATAACAAACCTTGAGAAATGCAGAAAAGGAATTAGAAGAATTGTCTGCTTTGCAGAGTGGAATGATTGAAGGGTTGAGACAGTGTGGAAACCTTCTCCAGGGTTTCTGTTCCAGGTGAGAGGAGAAAAGGGCTTACAGGCTTCCCAGGGTGAACACACCTCTAGCAGCCATTGGTCTGATCTTAACACTATGCACAATCTTGGATGTTGGGAAAAATCATAAGACTGAAGGATGTTGTAGAAGAGTGGATAAAAAATGTGATCAAATGAAATGTGGTTTTGTCAAAGGTAGAAAGTGTCGAGCAAACTTAATGGCTCTTCAGTAACTTATTTCATCTCCTTTTGGCTGAGACATTGGATTTAGCTTCCTGTTGGCCTTTGATGTTTAATGTGGGCAGGAGATGATGGAGAAGCTGTGAGTAAGTGGGAAACTGCCAAGGAGCCTGCCCTGGGTTATGCTGAGAACTACCAGAATGGGGTGAGAGTCAAACCAGTGACCACTCTGCACATAACAGAGCTGGGAGATGTTACAGAGTGCAGGAAGATCCTGTTCCCCTTGGGATGAAGAGATTCTTGTTGGCAGACCTGAAATATTTCATTCTATTTTGGTTCTTACGGACTCCTTTAGCAGCAGTAGAAAACCCCTTTTCCAGAGGCTGGCTCTGATGTCCTGGAGGCACCAGGGGAGTGAAGTGTCAGTTGTGGAGGGAAGTGGTTGGTGTGATGGCTGTGGTGGAAAGGCTGAGGGGATGCTTCAGCAGGTGAAGTGCTTCACTGGGGACAGAAATGGGTCAGGCAGTCCTGAAAGCAGCTCTGGTCACTGGGTTTGGAGGCAGGGGGAACTGCTCCTGCTCGTTCCACTTGCCTGGTCAGCCTTACAAATCCTCTCTGACAAAAGAGAGATTTGGAAAGGCAGATATTTTTGTACAACCAGAGCAAAAAATGATGACTTCTTGCAGAGAGAGAAGGACTGAATTCCAGGTAAAGAGCATTAGTATCAGAACTTCCTAAGATGGGAGCAGGAACTGGTATCTTGGAGCTGAAAAACATCTTAAAGATAAGAGAAGATCCTATGGAAGGGGAGATGGTATTGATTTACAGGATCTCTAAATAAGTGGGCTTTGCCTCTAACACTCGTTCTTCTGCAGATTTCACTCACTCACACTCGTGTATCTGCAAACCCCTCAGGTGTGTGGAGTTGGTGTTGTGGCCTGGATTGTTTGTGGGCATAGAGAGGGTGTGAGCCCCTCGCTGGGCGTCCTCTGACTGATGCCAGCAGCTCAGTCATGTCCCTTACAAGTTGCTGCCTGAGAGAAGGTGAATTTTTGCCTCTGAAGCTCACTTTAGCTTCTCCAAACTTGTCATCCTCCTTCTTAGGAGATGGGCTCTTCCACAGAGAACCTGTCTGTGCTGGATCTTACCCATTTACTGCCTTCAGTGCTTGGCACTTTATGGTTGAGAACAGTGTCCTTTGTTACCAAGACAGATCCTTCACTGAACCCTTTGCTCTTATGCTTAAACCCCACGTTTCCATTCACACTGCCCTCACACCAACCCTTCTTTCTGGAGTTCTGGGATGCCTTGCTCTAGGTCACTGTTCCCTGTGTGTTTGTGGCTGTGTTGTGTTAAACTATTGCAGCAGGTGCCTGTGGGATGGTTTCTGTGGCTCTGGGTTTGATGCACAGCTTGGCCCTTGGAAGAATTGCTTTGGATTCAGCTGGGAAGCTGGTGTTGGGAGTGGTCATGAGCATGTCATGAGTGCCCAGCTCAGATGTTTAGGGGTTCTGAGTCCTTGCCATGGTGGAGATCAGGAAAAACTCCCTCTGAGTTAGGCAGCAGGGAGCACTGGATTTTTTGTCTCCCTGCCATTTACTTCCTTGGATTTCCTGGGAATGCCACTGAAGTGCCCTGCAGGGCAGAACCCCAACGTGGCATTGCATGCATGGTGCTCTCCCAGACAGAAAGAGCCCTGTGTTGTTACCCCTGGCTGGGTGTTCCTTTTGCAGAGCTGTGTGGCTGCTCTTTGAAGCCATGTAAAATTCCAAACCCTGGCACCAAACCCTTTTGAGCAGCGCACAGGGCCTTGTTCTGTGCATTGATGCACCACCTTGACTGTGAGCTCTGAGCCTTTCTGGGCCCTGAAGTGCAGGCAGCCTTTCCCAAGCCCTCCAAATGTTTTGGTGAAACCCAGAATTGTGAGTGCTGCTTGTCTGACAGTGCCCTCATAAGCTGTTCCAACAGAGCTCAAGGCTTGGTGGTAGAGCAGAGGTGCACTGGAGCTGCACTGTGGGAGGGGGAACAGCTGCCCAGGAATTCCCTGGGGGATTTGTTGGAAGGTGGATGACATCAGTAAACTGAGGTAGATTATCTTGCCTTTTCTAGAAAGGAATTAGAGTTATTCCAGTTTTAGTGGACTGTTTTCCTTCCTCTTCTGGGCTTAAGTGCTTAGAGATTATACCTTATGCAAATGTTAACTTTGCAAGCAAAGTGCTCAGCTAAAGGGCACCTTGCCGTGGCTGAGAGCAGACCTGCAGCTTTCCCAGAGAGCAGGAGGGCTCCTGACACCTGCCTGGCCCAGCACACCCACCCAGCAGTCACTAACTGAAGGCAGAGGAGGGAACCATCAATACATTTGTGGTCTGGCTCACCCTCAGTAGTGTTGTGCAGTTAGTTATTAACTAGGAAGTCTGAACTAACCGCATTAGGAGAGAGAGCAGAGGAATCCTCTTGAGCATTAAGAGAAATTCCATGTTATTAAGGATGGGAGTGCTCTCCGAAGAGGCTGAGGTTGTGTTAATTCCCTTACAAAGCTGTAATCCTTCATGAATGTTTTGTAAGCACATGCAGCTGATGCTTCCTACAAAATGGGGAGCTAGAGAAGCCAGAAACTTAGAAGCTGTGTGTAGGAACAGGGGAAGGAAGAAAGGAATCTCTAAAAACTGTTCCAGAGTGGAAACAGAAAGATCCAGGAAGCCTTTCCTTGTATTTTTTCCCATTCCTGCTTAGGTCTCTCTCTGGCTGTTTTTAATTCCCAGTCCTGGAGGTCAGCACGGGGATTAGCTCTGTGTACAATGGTTGCTCTGTTCCCTTGCAGAGGGGAGAAGCTGCAAGTGAATGTGTTTTCAGAGTGCGCCGGTAGCAAAGCAGGGGCTGTTTCCTGGATGTGGGAAGAAATTGGAAATGGAGGTGGGACTGGCTGGAAGGGCTGCCTGAGCACATCTGGCCTGTGCCTGGGTACCAGCTGGTACCAGCCCTCCCTCATCTGCTTGGTGGTGGCTCTGGCTCCCCATGCCAGTGCCATGTGCCCAGGGCAGTGCCAGCCTGGGGGCAGTGGCTGTGATCTGTTCCTGGGTGCTACCATGCCTGTTCCACTGCACCTGGGGAAACGTTCGGATCCCGAGCATGGATTCTGATCTGAGACCAATTTCATAGGGTGGGATTAATGAAGGATCCATAAAAGGAATGGATCCCACCAGGCTCTTGTGGCTGGATTGCTGCTGGAGGCAGAGCTGCAGCCAGCCCCTGGAGCACCCCTGTGGGCAGGGAATGGCCACACACCCACTGCTGCCACTTGGCTGCCAGGCTGGTGGGAGGCTTGGCCAGACCATGGGCCTCCTCTGCAGACTAGACAGGCCATTTGCTTCCTGCCTGCCAGTCTTTTTAGGGGTCATCAAGCATGACTTGAGTAAAACTGAGCCACTGAAAGCTGGCCCTCGCACTTGTGCTCCCTCTGCAAAGCTGCAGGTGGTTCTTTATTCTTCTCTCTTCTTCACATCTCCTCTTCCTCCTCTGCCTATGCACGCAAGAAACAAGTGGCTTTGAAAGTCTACGCTTGCAGGAATTCTGAGCTGCTGTATGTAAATGGTGGTGTCTGGACAGTGTTGGCCTTTCCTTGGCCATGTTCTTGAGGGCTTTAGCAGAGTGCCTGGGGGTTGCTCTGCAGCCTTGGGGGTCCTGAGTGCCCTCTGTAGTTCCTGTGTTGACTGAGGGCAGGGCACTCCCTGTGCTGTGCTGTTAAATGGCAGGGAAGGGGACCTCAGTGTGCTCAGGCTGTGTGTTCACCCAGCAGAAAAGGAGCCTCCTCATGCTCCATCCCCCGTGCTCCAAATCCACAGCTGGTTTTGACTCAGTGCTGTTTTTATTTAGGCTTGAATGTTGGTGTTTCTGCCTGTCATGTTTCCCAAGAAGGCTGTTCAAGAATTCCCTGACTTGCTTTCTCTAGCTGGTGGGGTGATCCCTCAGAGTATTTTGCAGTGTAATTCCATGCTGCTTTATCTGTCTCTGTCAGCTTGCTTTTTCACTGTGGTCTCCTTTCCCAGTCCCAGCATGGAATCAGCCTTACTCCTTCTTTCTCTCATTGATCTCATCCAGAGCTTGTTCTTCCAGCTCCTGTTCCCATTGTGTCCCCATCATTTTCCTACTCTCTAGGTTAGTTTCCTCTTGACGCCTTGCCAGTTTATTTTTGCCAGTGTCCTGCCTGTTCCACCAGGCAGCTTCTCTCAGCTCCCAGCAGCTTCCCCCAGTGTCCTTCCCCTGCCTCCCAGCAGGCAGAGTGCTGCTTTCCAGGTCCAACTCGATGTCTGCCAGTTGGGGATTTCTGTTACACAAGGCTGAATTCCCAGACCCTCTCTTGAGGCATTTCTGGGTAGATTTCTTCCAATTATAGGCACGCTTGGTCTTGCTGGTGCCAGGCTGGGATGGGAAGGCCACAACCTTGGGTCAGACTGTCCAGGACACAGGAATAGGATGAACCTGGATCAAGCTGGGCTGCACACATGGATCACACCCCTGCAGCAGCCAGTATGTCCTGCCACTGACCTGACTTTGCCCTGCTTCCTGTTTTTGTTAAAGTCACAAGGAGCCACCACAAGCTGTGGTGGGGCAGAGGCAGTTCCTGGCATGTCCAGTGCCCCTGTGAGCAGGAGCCCCCTCGTGCAGTGCAGCAGGGCCTGGCAGCAGGGAAGGATGGTGCCAAGGCTCTCCCCTCTTCCAGTGCTTTGCCCATCTGCCTGTTGGAGGGGCTGTGGTGGTCCTGGCACTCACCATGTTCCTGTCCTACACCAAACTATGCTTCAGAGGGTGCCAGGGTGGCTGTGCAGGAGAAAGGGGCGTTTGGGCTGGAGCAGGGCTGGGGAAGGGTGAGATGCACCAGGGTGATGAACTGTTGCACAGCCCCAGCCCCTTGCTTGTGCTGCTGGGACGTGGAGATAAAGCTGCTCAGGGCATGTGGAAATCGCGCCTGCAGCACCAGGAGGACCCCAGGCCCCTCTTCCCTCTGCCATGTGATGTGGAATCAGGATTGCCTGGGATTCCTGCAATTGAGGGGATGTGGGATGAGCTTGGGGCTCAGTTACCCCTGACTGGGCAAGAGCATGGGGTAGTGGGGCCCAGGAGCTGGCTGGCCATGCTGTTCCCTTCAGAGTTCCTCAAATGCATTCTCCAGTCAGCTCCTGCATCTCCTGAATGGGGTTTCCAAGGTCTGAAGGCTTTTGGCCCAAGCACACTAATTAGTATTGATGTCATTGACTGAGTTTGGCTAATTACAAACTTTCCCATCAATACATGGGATTATTCTGCCATCCCTGGGCATGTGTAGCATATTTAACTCTGCAGTCAAAGATTCTGTTTATGGTGCCAATCTGGAGGGAAAAAAAATAATTTAAAAATAATCAGAAGGGTCATATCCTGTGATTCAACTGCAGCTTTTCATTTCTTCATACAGGATCCAGTTTATGGAAAAGGGAAACTTGGAGAAATTCAAGGGCTTGTCCTGGGAATGCTGGACACCTTTAACTATGAGCAGGTAAGTTGCCCTGTTTCTGTTCTGCCCATGCTGCAAACAGGATTGTTTTAGCTGTGTGCCGGGCTGCTCTCCCTCAGTTGTCATTTCTGTCTGCAGGGCAAAGGCAGTGGACATGTGAGTGATTTCTGTGTGACTGGGGGACAGGATGAGTTTGTTTTGCCCACAGACTGCAAGTGAAGGGATTGACAGGTACATGGTGAACACCTCTGCAGCTCAGTTCTGTGTTAAATGTACTGGAAGGAAAAACATCTGCTTTTCTCCAGCTCATCCTGCAGTTAAGGATTCAAAGGCACAAAAGTGATGTTTTGTCTTTATATGCAGTTTTAAATGGTGATGCTGCACTTCCTTTGCAACCTGGTGAGATTTCATCTTAATCTCAGTCCTGCTTTTCTCTGTCCAGTCCCAAATCCCAGGCAGTCTCCACACTTTAGCAGCTTTCTAAAACTCCTTTTCTACTGGAAAGGATGCACAGTTTTCCTCCAAGTGACCCCCCTCGTTCTGCTGCCCTGTGGCACTGCCATCCCACCTCCTGCTCAGGTTAGGCCTCCCTGCACCAGCAGCCAGTGGCAATACAGTGGGAAATAGCTTTGCTGTAGAGGGCTGGACATGGAGAGCCCCTCTCTCTGTTTGGGTTCTTGGTGAAGGTCAGTCAGAGCAGCACAGTCCCTCTGTCAGGGCCTGTCTGCTCTCTGGGACAGGCTGCATGTGCAGGTGGGAACCACTGGGGCAGCCTCTGCAGCCTTTGGGAGCTGCTGCTGGAGCATCCTCAGATCTGACCAGAGCACCTGCTGCTGCTGGAGGCACCTGAGCACTGGAAACCCAGGGTGCTGGCTTTTGGCTCTTCAGAAATGGACATCTCTGTAGGGAAGGACAAACAGATCAGCTCTTCAGGGATCTTTAAGGCTTTAATTGCCATGGTGCATTTGGGCTTTGATTTTTATCAGCACGTTTCTCCTGAAGTGAGGGATGTAAGCAGTAACTTGCCAGGTGTAGGAGGAAAAAGGGGGGTTGGTGTGGAAGATGACAAAAGGAGCCTGCCATGTCTCTGTTAATGGTCTTTGACAAAAATCGATACAGGGCTTGTCTAGTTAAGAGTGGAGAGGAATTGCCTCCATTAACATGCCATGAAAGGGTAAGTGTTGTGAGGGCAGTGGATAGAAAACATAGAAGAGGGGATTTTATTGGGTTGTTTCTGCTCTTAGTGATCTGCTAAGCTGCTTGTTAGGAAGAATTGATCAGCAGGGAGTTTGTGCAGTGTGGAGGTGACAGACTGACCGAGTTGCTCTGTGTTGTCTCCCACACAGACCCTTCTAGAGACAACTACCAGCCTTTTAAACCACGATCTACACTGGTCCCTGTGTAACCTGAGAGCCTCTGTCACGAGGGGGCTCACCCCAAAGCAGGATTACTGCTGCATCTGTCTCCAGCAGTACAAGAGGAGGCAAGAAACTGCTGATGAAATCATTGTTTTCAGGTAAAGTTGAGGGGTGGGGTCCCAGCTGGGATCGTGTTAGTAGTTTTAAACCGGGGGAAAAAAAGCTCCTGGTGTTTGACTTGCATGAGTAATCATCTGTATTCCTGGGAGCATGTCTCCCTGTGAAGGGCTGGCTAATCAAACCCACCAGAGCCTGCTTTGCATGCAGCCAGCTCTGCCTCTCTGCAAGGAATTGCCTCCCAGTTCTGTGAGCTGGCTGGCAGTTTCCTGTCCCCTCTCCCAGCAGTGCTCCTGGGGCATTGCAGCACCTTTTGTGTATCTGTTCACCTCAGATTCACCACAGTCCTGGCTGTGTACACAGCTGGCCTCTCCCATGCTCCCCTCTGTGACCAGGTGTCTGTAAAATAGGACAGGATCATTATTACCTTGGTGTTACAGTCTGGAGCTGTATCAGCAAATGGGCACCCCCTGTTCTTTTTGTGAGTCTGGAAATACCTCAGGACGGGGGGAGGTGGGGAGGGAGTGTGTACACTGCAGGTCTGCATTCTTTGTTTCCCACTGCCCAGCCATTTCCCTGCCCCAGTGCAGGGCTCAGGAGATGCTGCCCTGCTTGCAGACACTGATTGCTTCTCTTTCCAGTTGTGGCCACTTGTACCATTCACTGTGCCTGCTGAGTAAGGAGTGTGGCACAGTCACCAAGGGGCTCATGAGGTGGATGTGCTATAAGTGCAACTCGAGTAACAAGGGAGGAAAGCTGAGTGAGAACTTCTCAGAGCTGAAAAAAGGAACTGGAGCATCCCTGGCACAGGTAGGGTTTGTGAGGTGGTTGCTCTTTGGGTAAACTTTGTCATTGCTTTGTTCTCACGTGTGTCTGTGCTTCCAGAGAAGCCCCTCATCAGGAGCTGTCAAACACTATCAGCAGCTGACTAGTCCTGTTTCTGAATGTCATTTTATTTTGGTGTGTGTATAGCTGTGGAAGTCATGGAAATGTGTTCATCCAGAAGGTCTGGGAGCTGGTGGCAGGGCCAGCTGGATGCTTGCAGCTGATTGCCTGCTGTGTGCATCCACTGCTTTGTCTTGTTTGGGAGAGTCTGGGATGGGCCACTGGGGGGGCAGTTCCTTTCAAACTATTTTCAGGTATGTCCTCTTTAGAACTGACATTAAAAGTTGGTGTGTTCCCTGTGGTTGGATCGTGGAGCCTCCATTCTACCTTCCCAGCAGAAAATCAGGCTCTGGGGAAAGGTCTGGGGGGGATTTGACTCACTAAGTGCTTGCACAATGTTTCAAGAAGCTTGTGTGTAACCAAGACTGATGCAGTTGAATTTGGCCGAGAGAACAGAGAATTAGTTTGTATTTGTTGTCAGTATTTGTGCTCAAAAAGTTTCACCATCCCTAATTGAAACAGAAGTGCAGTCTCCATATGCATGCAGCTGTCTCCTCCCTGGCATTGTGCTGTGGATTGTGAGCCACAGTGGCAGGCAGCTTGTTGGGATGTCTTTAGGGACACTGCACGTGGGGAGCTGAATTTCTGCACTCAGCAAAGGTGGTCCCTAAGGAAGGTTTGTTCCTGTGCCTCAAGGTACTTTGTACCTTTGTCACTACTCAGATGCCCACAGAGCAGTGAATCTTCACTGCTGGAACCAGGATAATTCAGTCTGGGAGTAAGTTTTTACAGTAGTACTTTAGTTTCCTTCCAGCAGATGATTCCAATTTGTGCCAAATCAATGCCACTCCAAAGCTGGCTGGTGGCATCAGTCAGCTCCCGGCAGCTGCTGCACTGACAGGGAAGGCTTCCTGCTTGGGGGAAGAGGAACCTCAGAGGCACCTCAGGGGCGTGTCTGGAGCCCCATGCAATCTCTGCAGTCAGCTCCTGTTAGTGCTGGTGTGGTGACAGCAAGGAAAGCTTTCCCAGTAAATTGTAAATCCACCGTGCTCCAACCAAGCTGCTTCCAGACACCCTGAGTGCTGTCCTGCTCTGCTGGGATGTGGGCACTGGCTCCAGAGTTGGGCAGGTTCAGCAGCTGCACATCTCACCCTCTGCATTCCTGCTCCCAAGGAGTGGGTGTAAATGGGGGTGACAGCCTGGGGTACACTTCAAAAGCTCGAGGCAAAATTAAATACTAAAATTGCATTCAGCATTCAAGTCCCTGACTCTTGATCCCTGTGCCTTATAACTGAGTTATCCCTGGGTTTCTCATGGGCAGTCAGTCCGAGCTCTTTGACACCAGTGTGGACATAGCCCAGGAAAGATGGGGAAAATGCTCCAGATGCCATGGCAATGATCGGGGAAGGGAAGATGCTTCCCTTTATTTAACTGATGTGTCTGTGAAAGTGAAGGGCGGGCTGAGGCTCAGGGCTAAGAGGGAGATGTGGAGAGACCGGATGGGGAGGAAAGGGGTTACAGCACAGGTCGCCTGGTGCTGGTTGGAAACTATCCATCCCAGGCCATCAGTGTGGGATGCTTCCCTGCTGCCCTGCTGCTGTCACGTGCTCTTGGCAGGGAAGCCATCTCTTCCTGCTCCACACACAGCCAGCCCAGCCCAGCCCAGCAGAGCTTGGCTCTGGCTCAGCAGAGCCCCAGCACTGCTCCAGGCCCCCACCTCCTCCTGCCCATGTCCCAGATCCTCTCCAAGTTTGTGATGTTCCTCACGTATTTAGATTACAATATTTAACTGTTGTACTCGCATGTGATCAGACTGTTGTGCAGTCAGAGCTTTAAAAAGCTGAATATATTTAGACTTGGCAACAGGCTGTAGAATCTCCAGCTTCTCCAGGAAGTTTGTTTGCTGAACAATCAGGGCTCAGCAGTGTCCATTAACCCTGGGAGGTAATGATCCCTCTGACCAGGCCATGGGCTGAGTTACAGAACTGACTTTTGTGATGGGGGAAGTGCTGGGAATGTGGAGGAGATGGAGCTTCTGTGTTCCCTCTTAGCTCTGCTGGCTGACCCAGAGCTCTGTGTTGGACAGGCTGGTGTTTGGGAACAGGAAATCCCAAGGGAGGTCACGCTCCCAGGGTTGTGCTTCCAGCCCTGTCCTCCCTTGACCCCAGAGAGCCACCCCCGGAGCTTCCAGGCCATTCTGTACATGGATCTGTGGGGAGGGTGTTTCCTTACAGCTACTTTGAATATCCTGAAAGCTTGGTCTGTTTTTTTGGCAAAATTTTATGTGGTTTTTATTTCTGCATAGGGAAATCTTCAGCTGAGGTATTTATTTTCTTAGGAAGCCTTGAAGTAGGAGTAGAGTCATACTGAGAAATGCCACTGAGCATCTGGAGTGCGTTCTGCAGCACTAATTCTGCCCTGCCCAAGCAATGCCTGTCAGTTTGAGTTGTGCAGTGTGGCTGAGATGTGTATGTGAAACGACAGCCCAACAGACAGTGTTTCTCTGCCCTGTGTGTGTGTGTGGTGCTGTAGCCAGTCCCTGAAACTGGGGAGGTGGAGAGACACCACAGGCCAGCTCTGCCCCATTACTGGGGCAGTGACAGCATGTATTCACCTTGAGCCTGGCTGGGAGGAGGGCTTGGGACAGAGAGAAGGGCAGAGGGGCTTTTCTTTCTGCTGGTTCTGTTACCAAGAGTTTGTGCTTTCTGTGTTATCCCCTAAGCCTTGCTGGCTTCCCAAGGATAATCATCTGGGGTTAACAGATCGTCTGTCCTGCCTTCCTTGCCTCACCATAAATGAGAGTTACAAGAAATGAAAGCTCGTGTTTGTGGTGGGTTTTAGTGCGATGGAAATCTCACAGTGTTGCTGTTGGGGTGTTTGAAGTGAACTGAGGTGTGTCAGGTGAAGGCACAGCAGCTGGGCTCTGCCAAAATACCTGCTGAAATACTCCTGATGTCTCAGCCAGCCAGCCCCAAAACTCCTTTGGCTCGTTTCAGTGGTTTGTGTTTTCCATGCATTCTGCCAGCCTGTGCACGGGGGATCGGGGGAGAACAGCCTTGGCCCCTGGGCCATAAGCCCTGCAGACACTGCCAGTGGCCCTGAGCTGCCACACTCTGGTTATCCTGTGCTTGAGGAGGTGCCTGAGCTCTGAGGACACCCTTGTTGGAGCTGTCCAGATGGCAAATATGTTTTATTCAGGAGTTTAATCCTGTCAAGTCACGCCAGGATGGACAATGGATGTGATCCATAGTTAATCCAGTTTGTCAGGCTCTACCTTTGAGCTCTGTCCTGCAGCCTTCCAGCATCCCTGTCTGAGAGCCTTCCAGAGCCCTGGGACTGGGTCCTCTGCACCTCTGGGTGCTTTCTCTTGGTAACAATGAAGGTTTAGGATGGGGTTTTTACTTTTGTTAGGGCCAGACAGATGTTACATGACCTCCATCAATCAGGAAACAGAGGCAGTTTTACTGTTTCCAGTGTAACAGTGACCATCAGTTACTAGCTTGTCTCCAGTGACAGGAAAAATTTTCAAGGGCTTCATAACTTTGAAAACACCCAGCTGTGATTCCCCCCCAATAAACACCAAGGAGGATAGTGAGTGTTTGTTACAAGGCTGTGCATTCTCTTCTCTGGAGAGAATATAAACTGAGCAAACACCCCATCCTTCAGTTTTGGGCTTGGCTTTGGTGGGGGATTCCTTCACTCCAACACGTGAGGAAGGCACTGGAGACACAGAACATCTGTGTTTAGGATTGCTTGGAAACAAAAGGGATTTAGTAAATAGAAAACTGAGTGCAGGAGTCTTCACAAGCAGGGTGAGGAGATCTGGCACCAAAGCTAAAACTGAAAACAAAATACAAATTTAGAAAGACTGACTTGAAAACTGTAATTATCTTTGAGCAGCTTTTAAATCAAAATTGGCTTTTCTGGGACTTTTGGTAATAGAGAGGTGGGCTAGTTTTGTTGTTTTGTGGGTTTCTTGAGAAAAATCAGAGAGCATTGTAATTGTGTCCCCTGGCCTTCCTACAGAGCAATCTGCAGCCTGGCAGAAGGCTCCTTGCACTGCCTGCAATCCCAGGTCTGGCACTCTGGGCCCCCTGAGAGGCTGACAAGAAACAGGGACAGTTGAATTCCAAACTGCCTGAAGCCAAGAGCACTGAGACTGGGATGACCTGTGGAAGGGTCATGTCCTTGTTAAGAGAAAAGATGGCAAAATTGCAGTGGGAATCTTGCCTTGACTTTACAGCTGAATTTCTAAGAAGCTATTCCTACAGTTCGATGAAAATTTCCTCCCTTTTATTAAAAACATTCCCTATCTGGGAGGATGTGTAGAACAGACTCATTTAAATATAGTGGCAGATACTGGGCTGCTGCAACCTGTGGATGTTCCCACAACCTGTCCTGATCTGCCAGGGAGGCTGTTTCTGGGGCTGGGGCTGCTCCTGCTGCTGGAAAGGGCTGGCTGTTCCCCTCTGTGATTCCAAGCCCAGGAATAACCAAATAGCCCAAGGGTTAAGGGTGCAGGTGACTCCTCTCCTGATGTTCCTCTGAAGGAGGGGAGCAAAATAAATGGAAGTTGACATTTTGGCTGTTTATGGTCCCTTGGTGGCAGGACTGGAGGGGAAGTTTTGGCTGTATCAGGGGTGCTGGCTGGAGCCCAGGGGGCACTGGGTGTTCCTGAGGGCAGCTTTTGGAAATGCAGGTGAGCATCTATCAAAGAGAAGCTGCAGTTTCTGTATCTCACCTCCCTGCTGCCCAAGGAGAATAGTGAATGTTTCATGGTCTGTGTGTGGCTTGGGCTGAAGCATGTTAGAAACCTCCCTCCTGGACAGCAGTGCCAGGCTGCTCCCAGGGTGAGCAGGTCCAAAGGGGCTGGAGACCAGAGATGTTCCTGGGTTGTTCTGGAAGGTTTGGGGTCATATTCTCAATAAGCATCTGACAGGAGGGGTCACTAACTCTTCTTACACTGAGTAGGACTTCTTCCTTCTTCTGTGTGTCTTTACATAGGACCTGAGGGAATGGCTGGAGCTGTGTCAGGGCAGGGTTAGGTTGGATCTCAGGAAAAGGCTCTTCCTCCAGGGGATGCTCAGGCCCTGAACAGGCTCCCCAGGGCAGTGGGCACAGCCCCAAGGCTGCCAAGGCTCCAGGAGGGTTTGGATGATGCTCTGGGGCACAGCGGGTGACTCTTGGGGCTGGTCCTGTGCAGGGCTCAGGGTTGGACTTGCTGAATGCCTCATCTGCTGTATCCAGTGGGAATGTGTGGGGTTTGTGTTTGTCTAATTAAGCCTGGACAGCATTATTGCTGCTTTGGCTGAAGGCATCAGTGTCAGTCCAAGGGAACGTTGCAGCAGTGCCTTGGGGTCGGCAGGAGGCACTACCTGGGGAGCAGGGAGGTGTGCCAGTGTGCTTCCAGATACCTGACACACAGTGCCCTGCTCTGCCTCAGTCACTGCGGGCTCACGTTGCAGCAGCACTGAGTGTATCAGAGCACGAATAAACCTGTGCTCTCCCTGCCTTGAGCAGGAGGTTTGCTCCTGAAGTTCAGCTAAGTTCAGCCGAAAAAAGAGACATCTGCCTTGCCCCGGGTGCTCCCGAGGAGAGGAGAGCCTGGGCTGTGTGACAGGCTGGCTGTGCTGCAGTGCTGGGGCAAGGCTGCCCTGCCTTGGTGTCTCAGGGCTGTTGGCTGTGGGTTCCCAGGCCTGGGGGCACTGACCAGAGCAGGCAGGGCTCCCGGGGGGATGGCCATGCAGCAGCACCTCCCTGCCGCGGCTCCGGGGCTGTCCCGGGAAGGGCTGCCCGGTGACCTGGGGCTGTCCCAGGGTGGCACTGCAGGGGCTCTGCAGAGGCTGCAGCAGGAGCACCGCTGTCCTCTGAGGGCTCTCCTGGGCCTTCTCTGAAGCTCATTGACACTTCTGTAATGTCAGTGTCATTCTAGTGACTTTGGTTCAGAGCTGCCACTTTTTGGGTGATTGTTGCGGGTTCCTGGGAGTCTGTGAGAACAGCAGAGCCTTGTCCTGCAGAAGAGCAGTAGATTTCCTTACTTTAACAGTAATTGCTCAGCTTTCAATGAAACACTGAATTTGGGTACCTGTTTGTAAGGCTGGTCAGGCCACCGTGAGAGTGCCCAGCTGCAGGGGTGGGCTTGGTGTCCATTGCCTGTGGGCCCTGTAAATGGGGGTTTGCCCTTATTCCTGGGAATCCCAAAGCCTTACCCAGGAGTTCTGGCTGCCTCTCCCAGTGTTAGGGAGCAGCCCGTGGGGCACTGTGGTGCTCTGAAGCTTTAATTGATGCAGCAGTGTCTTGTGTGGAGGGGATGGCTGAGGGACAGCACTGGGATGGGTCTCTTGGTGTGACTGTAGATGGTGCCTCTGCTCAAACTGCTGTGATCTGCTCTGCTTAGGGTGGGATTTGTAGCTGTTAAAGATAATTGCAGGCTTGGGAGGGCTGTGTGGTGACTGCCACAGGGAGTGGAATACGTGCAAGCAAAAACTGTGCAACCGAGATGAGCATTAGTGGTGGGATCTTGGAGAGCTGGGGAATGCGCCTTTCTCCTTCCTGGCCCAGATCCTCAGGGGACCACCTGTCTCTGGGGTTCTGTGTCTAGTCTGAGGCCTTTCCAAAGGGTGTAGGGGTTTGGCTGGAAGTGGCTTGGAGGTGCCAAGGGCTTTGTCCTGCTCTAGACACTCTGGAGCTGCTGAGCCCCAGAGCCTCCTGCAGCTCCTGAAGGGAAACGTGCCTTTAGTGACACTGGTAGGACAGGGAAAGGCCTGTCAGCAGGTGTTTCCATGACAACAGAAAGAATTGCCTGCAATATTTCAGCTCATCAGCCTGGGAACAGCCTGATTGATAGTTACACACGTGTGGTAGGGAGAGAGCAGGAAAGGGGAGGCCAATTATGCTGTATTTTCCTTGTCCTTGAGTGCCTGTGGCCACGGCAACTGTGGAGGGTGGGGTTTCCTGGCTTCTTGTTCTGTCCCGGTGAGGATGACCCACGAGGCCCTGGGAATTTGGTACCTGCCCCTCGGTGTCCCAGGCCCCAGGCTCTGTGCTGTGTGTGCAGGGAATGGGCCATCTGGCTCCTTGACTGGCAACTACCAAATAGTGATTTGCACTAGAGAGAGTATCTTGGAGGGGAAGGAGTGAGTTTGGCTTCCAGCATAAGGGATGTGCCCTTGAGACATTCCTTATTCCCAGACTGATGATCAAAGGCAAGACGTGGCTTTGGGACAGTCATGGAACTATGCAGGCTTTAGGAAACCTGTGGTGGGCTTGGTGCACCTTCCACTGCCAGAGAGAGTTTAAAGTCAGTCCCCACTGGTAGGACTCCGTAGCATTTTGGGTTAATAGCCCTTGGGAAGTGCATTTTTGGGAAAATATTTGCATGTTCCCTTAAAAATAGATCTCCAGAGACAACAGATGCCAGCCTGCTGCTCCTGAGGGAGGCTGTTCCCCTGGCTCCTGTTGTGGTTTCTTGATGATGCTTTTCCTTTGCAGTATGAGCAGAAACATTCAAAATAGAAACACTGTGGTGTGATAAATGGAACAAACCTACAAGAGTCTGTGATGCTTTGTCATCTCTCCCTGGGATATGTAAATGGTGCCGTTTACAGCACTTTTGAGTGTGCAGCCTTCCTTGTCTTAGTGCTCCTGTTGCAGCTGTGGGCCCTCTCTCTGCAGCTCTAGCTGCCCCTCACTGCTGGGGGACACTTGGCCTCGTCCCCCAGCTGGGCAGTGCCACCCTGGCTGCTGTGGCCAGTCCCAGGGGACATGACTGCCACTGCTGTGTGACTCACCCCTTTCCACGCCTCATTTCCCAGCTTTCAGTCTGTAACATCCCACTAGGGGAAAAAAGGCTCCTTAGGATGCCATTAGTTGTTACTAGTCCTTGGTACAGTCACATTCCTGTACCTGCCAGGCACAGCCTGTGCCTTGGGGTCATGTGGGGCCAGGGAGGTGAGGCAGGACTGGGGATGCTGCTGCTGCCTGGGCAGGAGCCCCTGGGAGGCTACTCATCCACACACCCCCATTGCTTCTCTTCCCAGCGGGCTGTGGGGGAGGTTCCCCATCCCTTTTGTTCTCCACCCAAAGGTATGTCAGTACTGTTAGTCTGTGCCATCAGGGACAGCCCAGCAATAGTCATGGTGGAGGTAGGGCTGTATCTGTCCTTTGTGCCACAACAGGACCTTTTCCCCCCAAACCTGAGGTGCACATGGTGGCTTGAAGCCCAGAGAAAGATGGCTCAAAAGGCCTCCCAGACAGGCTATGGACCAGCTGCTCCAGGCCCAGGAATGAATTTCTGTGTGTAGGAACTCGACACCCTGCTGTGTGTGGCTTCTGTAACCTCCTCATTCTCTTTCTTAGACGAGTTCAGAGTCTCTGTTGGATCCTCAGCAAATCCAAGCTTTTGACCAGCTCTGCCGACTGAACCGAGGCACATCCCGAGTACGTACCCCCCGTTTTCCTCAGTTTTAAGCTGGTGACAGGCATTTTGCACGTGGTCAAGCCAGACATCAGTGCTGGCAGTGGGGGCTCTGGCTTCTCTCTTGGGTTTGGTCTAGTGCTGGCACTGGGCTGTGCACAGAGCTGGCTGTGGCACATCCAGAAGCAGCCACGCTGGGGAATTCATGGGCAGGGAAACCATGGGAATGCCCCTGCTCTGGGGCTGGGCCTGACAAGTGTCCATGGGGTGAGGCTTCTCAGATCCTTTTTAGGTTTGTAACTAACCTCCCCTCCAGACACTGTGGTTCCCATGGTCATTTGGAATGCTCCCTGCTGCTGGCCCCATGTTGTCCCAAGGAGAGCACAGCTCCCTCTGTCCCTGCCGTTTTTCTTGTGCCTCCTGCCTGTTTTGGCTGAAGTTGTTGGCACTTTCAGCTCTTTCTGGGCTTGTTTTTCAGTGTTGTGACTTTAAAACAACCTGAAGACCCCTGGGGAGTAGTTCAGTTCAGGGCTGGTGTCCCACGGGGAGCTCTGTAGGGCCCCTCCCTACCACCCATGCCCTCTGCTTGACATAGTTAAGGTTTCCTCAGTTGCTGCAGGAACAGGGTGACCCCCAGCCCTTTGTCCCTGTGCTCCCTGCACGGGTGTTCCTCCTGCAGCAGGGTGATTCTGTGTTTTCCCTGCAGTTGGCTCTCCTGACAGAACTGGCCCGTGGTGGTGAAAAGCACGGGCTGCTCAGCACTTCCCATGGGGATCCAGCCTCCAGCAGTGTGTTCCAGAACGAGACCTTCCAGCTCCACCTGATGCCCCCTCCGCTGGCTGAGGACTAGCCCTTGTGCTCCTGCTGCTGGGAATGCTTTCCATCTTCCCACGGGACCTTCCCCCCACAGCACCTTTTCTGGCACCTTCCATGCTGACTCCTGCTGGGCACTGCTGGGTTGTAGCTGGGGGATCTCCCCCCTCAGCCAAGGAGCAGCTGGGCTGGAACTCCAGTGCATGGCATGGCAGGGGCTGCCTGTGCTCACCGGGAGCTCCTGCAGAGAACCCAGGGAGCTCCACTCAGTGGGAGGAGCCTGTGCTGTGCCCAGAGCTGTCACCCTGCTGGGCTGGTGCTGCCAGAGCCACAGCTGAGCTCTGTGTCCTGAAAGCAGCTGTTTTGGCAAGGCTTGGCCCCCTGTCTGAGGGCACAGAATGGGCTGTGAGCAAACTGACCTGTGCACGGGGTGTCCCACCTGCCAACCCATTAAAAAGGCCCTTGGGTGAACGTCTCTGCGTGACTTCTGCACGGGGAATGTGTCTTGTCTTGTCCCTGTGGGTGAAGCTGAAACTTCCCCTCTCACCTCACTGCACCTGATGCTGGGGATGTGGGGGGAGTATGTGTGTGTGTAAAAAGGTGCCTCAGGCCCTTGGGGGCTGCAGGGGGGAGAGGGTGGGTGTGGTGGGTGCTGATGGTCACAGGTTTGTCACTCGAAGCTCAGCCAGCTGTTCTGTAACACCAAACTGGGCTGTGTCCCCTCCCAGCAGCACCTTTAGCACCCTGCTCTCACTGCTGCAGTGTTGGTGGGGTTTCTGTGCTGTCGCTGCTGGCCTGTCACTCACACTCCTCTTCCCCCTGCTCACTTTGTCACTGGCACATTGGTGTTTTGGGGTCTCACACCCTTGGGGTCCCAGCTGCTCCCAGGGCACAGCACTGGGTGGGTGGTGGTGTGCCTGCAGACAGAACTCTGGTGGCTGATCCGTGCAGAGCTCACATGGAATGGCAGGAATATGGAAACAGAGAAGCACCAGGTGTTAAGCAGAGCTCACCTGGCCAGGAGCAGTGCCCCTTGTGCTCACCTGCTTCCCACCAGCCTTGGGAACTGCACTCTGGTGCCCCACACTGGTGTTCCTGCAGCCACATGGGAACCTGGTCACAGGTGAGTCAGGGACCTACAGCAGCTGGGGTGGCTCTTGTCCCCTCTCTCCTTCCCCCTGGTGGGGCAGCTCCTTCCAGCTGAGTCAGAGCTGGGCCCTGGGGTTGCCCACCAGCCCCACTACCTACCAGGGTGTGCTGCACCTGGTTATTGCCTTCCTCTGCCTGGCCCTGGGTGTGTGCCAGGTGCCCCCACCTGACACCGTGAGCGACCCTTCCTTTGCTGGAAATACGGGATGCTTTGCTCCAGTGTGGAAAGCGGCCGGGTAGTGAGGACAAGCAGAAGGCCAGTTGTTCAGTATTTTATTCAAGACATACACACCTCTCCCTGGCAGGGCCGAGCAGCCAGCCCAGGGCACGGCAGGGCCACTGGTGTTTGTGCAAAGGAAGGGACCTGTGTCCGTGGGAGCACCTCCCACCCGGGCTGTGACAGCACAGGGAGGACCCGCTGCTGCCCCAGCACCCCCAGGCTGCTCCGCTGACGTTTTCCAGGAACAACGGAAGGAAGAGGCAGCTTATTGTGCTTAAGACATCTGAACAAATCCTGGGTAGGAGACACTCACAGCTTGTGAATATTGCTAATTACTTACAGTTAAGAAAGGACAGATCCTGCTGGGGCCCTGTGTGCCTGCAGGACCTGGTGGGGAGTCTCAGCCATCACCACCCCTGAGGCCCACGGTGGGGCTCCTGCTGACCCACAGGGAGAGCCAGCCAGGAGCATCCTACCCTTGGGAAAGGCCCCCCCAGCCCCTCGGGTGGGAGCAGCTGCCAGTCCACCCATTCCCCCCGGGAAGGGGGAGCCACTCCTGGAGAAGAAAGAGCCTTCCCCTTTCTGGGAGGAAAGCTCAGGCAGGCCAGGCATGTGAGTGAGCTTGTCCAGCTCTCCACTCAGATTACAATTGAAAGGTTAAATATGAATAAATGCTGTAGGTTTATACATGTTTCCTTCTACCTATGGAATGTGTCTGAATGGTCCAAAGACACCCAAACCTTGTTAGAAACCTTCGTTAGCCAAGAAAAGACAACTCCACCCTTAAAAAATAAATAAATCCTATTGCGTTTTACTACGGCCTTTGTTTAAATGCCCTCAGAAAACCAGTATTTTCAGGTGCCTTGTGAGAATGTATCTGTTCATGCAATGGCCCAAGTTTCTCCTTTCATAAGCACTGCGCTTTTTTATGTAAGTCATCAAAACTATAAAACCTATTATTTTTGTCTGAAAGTGTCAGTCTAAAAAGTACAGCATTACTTTATATCCACCCATGGAAACTCCTAGACACGTATGTGCACAGACACACACTGTTGCCTAAACATCTTCTAAAGATACTGATTACAAAGTGTATAAAATCGGGAATACATTGTCAGGATACAGTGAGAGATGAGCCACCCTCTACCACGGACTATAATCTAGGATCGATCACTAACTGTACACCTTTTTACAGCCTTGGATTCACCAGGGACTTCTGAAGCACAGACAGAACTCCACCAAGGACACAGTAACGCTGCAGGAACAAGGTGTTACCGACCCCAGCTCAGCTGAGCCGACCAAAATCTCAGAGTGACATTTTTGTTTGCTTCGAGCAGGGCTGAAACCAAACCTCCCATGAGGCAGCTTGTGCTGCCAGCTGTGTGAGGAGCTCCTGCTCTGCCCCTGCCCCTGGGCCAGGAGCCAAAGCCTCCTCCCTCAGCTAGAACGACCTTCGGCTGTATTTTAGCGAGCACGCGCCCACGGGCCCCTCCACGCTGTCCCCAAGCTCCACCAACACAGTGGTGTGGCTGGTAAAATCCTGGTGGTTGAAGCTTTGTTTTTCTGCAGGCAAATGCAGGCCCTGAGGCCATCTGGTCCTGAGTGTCTGGCACCAAACAGCCCGGGAGGAGCAGCGGGCAGAGCCGAGGATGGACTCTGTGTGTTCGGAGGTAGTCGCTTCCTTCCCCTGTCCTGGCACACCCTGCTCTACCGTGGCGTTGGTCACACGGCCCTGCTCCACCCCGGCCTGCTGCCCCTCCAGCAGCCACATCCCCTGCCCGAGACCCAGGAGGAGGAGAGAGGGACCAGCTGGGTTCAGGTGGCTGCTCCCCCTCCAGAGCAAGAGCTGCCCTCTCAGGAGAGCTCGGCCTGACCTCCCTCAGCAGCTGCTCGGTGCATAGCCTGGAGAAAAGTTGGAGGCACTTTGTGCTTTCTCTAGCCTGCCATTCCAACCTGCTGGAAGTGTGGTGCCCACAGCCTGGCACAAGGGCCACACCAGCGCTAGAGAAGAGGCCGGACAAGGCGCAAGGACAGGCAGGGACAGGAGGAGCCTCTGCCTGCCACTCCTCGTGTAGCTGTTTGAGAAAGAGTAAGGACAACTGGGTTTGCTGCTCCAGGCGAGCACCCCTGTGCTCTGAGGGCCCACTGCCAACATCCCGATGGGTGGAAACACCTCGAGTGGCACGTCCTCGGGGGAGAAGGGGTGTGTGGGGTAACCCGGACCGAGAAAAGGGCCTATTTCTGCTATAAAAGTCTCAAGATTTGTCACTACCTTACGTGCAGACGAGGGAGAGCTGATCAGGCTGAGAACATGTTAAAATTGCTCTCAGTTCAGCATATTGCTGCTAGTTCAGCATGTGTAAGTCCTGTGACCGCGCTCCCATGAGGAATCTGAAATACCAAGTGCACTGGAAAAAGGGGATTGTCAGAAAAAACAGAAAATAGAAATACTACAAAAGCAACATTACTGAGTGGGCACTGGCCCGCGCCGCTGCCGCCCGCGGGGTCACACGGTGGTCTCTATAGTCTCGATCACCTCCATCTCGCCCTGCGAGGGCGACAGGAGTGGGCACTCGTCCGGCTCCCAGCTGCTATCCGGGCTGTAATCCTCCTCCGAGCTCAGCTCAGCCACCCCCTCCGTGTCCTCGTCACACGACTCCATGTAGTGCACCCCGACGGCGTTGATGCCGGAGTCCTCGGAGCTGGAGGGGGACGAGCAGTGCTCTGGTTTGGGCGTGTGGCTCTCCCGTGTGATGGAGGCGTCGTCGGGCCTGGCGCGGAGCGGCGCAGGTGGCGCAGGTGGCGCAGGTGGCGGCTGCCTCTGCACGTAGCACATCTTGCCGTTGATGCACTTGACGCGGTAGTTGTCGATGAAGAGGTCGGCGATGGTGCAGAGCTGCGGCGAGGCCGGCGGCAGCGGCGGCTGGAACACGGGCGCGAACTTGAGGAAGTGCTCGGTGAGGGACACGGAGATCTGGATGGTGTTGGGCGGCTCCCGGGGCCGCACGGGGATCTCGGTGCTGGGCAGCTGCTCCACGGGGGTCATGGGCTGGTACACGTATTTACCTGGGGGGACAGACGGGTGGCACGTCAGCGCTGGGGTCCGGGAACCCCCAGGTGTTCCATCCCCTCCTGGCACTGCAGGTGAGTGTCCCCTCCCACAGCCCAGCCCTGCTCCTCTCCCTGCCCCTCCTGAAGGGCGTCACTGACGCCAGAAAATCCACTCCACGGCCACAACTCCACAGCCAAGACGTGGGAGAGACGCCAAGTCTGCCCACACCCCTTTCTAGGAGAAAGAAAAATGACAAGATGCTCAGAGGCTTTTTTTTCCCCCACTGAGCAGAGCAGTTCTGGTTTACATCTTTGTTACAATGATCAAAATTTTATTATGTTATTATTATTCCAGTAAGTCTCCCTGCACGTGTTTCCACGTTCTTTTCCCCTGGGGTCTAAATCGTGTTTTTCTGTCTTATAAACCAGAGATCATACATGGGTACAATTAGAATTTTAAGGCAGAAAATAAGGGCAATTCCAGGCTACAGAAATGCTTCTGGCATCCTGATTATCTGGTTAAGTAGTAAGAAAATAGGATTATGTTGGTTATATTGAGCAGAACAAAGTGTGAACCGAACATCTTTAGTAAAAGAAATAAATAAGAAAGCAGAAAATTGGGACTATGTTTGGAAAAACTGAGAAACCTGAGGCTATGCCTGAGACTGTAAAATGCTGCATTTTATTTGCATGAAGCCTCTGAAAGATTCATGTCTCCCCAGGGGCTCATCCGCCGGGCAAGCGCGCCCTTCCAGGGGCTGTCGGAGGGTCCGCAGCTCAAAGCCGGGGCTGCCCGGGCAGGGCTGTTCGGGGGCCGGAGCATCCCCGGGGGACCCTTCCTGCACGGGGGAACCCTGCCCTGCCATCCCCTCCGTTCTGCCCAGCACTGCCCCTGCCTTTGGAAAGCACAGAATGCCTCGGACAGGACCCCACGGACCACCGAGTTCCCCCCCCCGTGCCACGGGCAGGGACACCTCCCGGCACACCAGGCTGCTCTGAGCCCCAGGGCAGGGCTCGCTCCCCCTGCCGCCTTCTCTGCAGGAAAACAAATGAAAAATCCCCCCCGTTCACGGTGGGAATCCCTCGGAGCCCGGGGAAGGGCTGTGCCAGCGCTGGCACGGCGAGGGTGGGCGATGCTCCGGCTGGGGCGACACCGGGAACCTCGGCCGGGCTGGGAGGAGCAGCGCTCGTGGGAAAGGGGGGACCCGCGGGTGGGGAGAGCACCGGGAATGCCGGAGGGGAAACCCCCCGTGTGCCCTGGGAGAGCAGCGAGCCGGCACGGAGGAGAAGGAGCAGCACCCCTTGGAAAACATCCCCAAACGCCTCCTCCCCGCGCTCTGCGAGCTGGAAAAGCCGCTGGAAAAGCTCCGTGACAGCGAACCAAGCCTTCCCCTCGCCTGTTTGCAGCCGCATGGCACAAAACACAAAGCCGGCCTCCCCCCTTGCCCTCTTTTATTGCTGTCCCTGCCCTTGCTGTGACTCAGAGGAACGAGGTGCTGGCACTTCAGCCCCCGGCAGGGCAGGGCTGGGGCTGCCAGTGCCCTCCAGCGCAGCAGCCCCTCGGTCCCTGAGCCTTGGGGGCGCCGGGTGTTCCCCACACCTTCCCTGGGAAGCTCCTCACCCTCCCAGCCCAGGCGTCCCAGAAACTGTGTTGCTGCCCAGAAACCCTTGTGTGAGAGTCATGAACAACCAAAGTGCTTTGCAGAGCCCCTGGGCTGATGCTCAGCGTGCTGCTGGCTGGGACAGTGTCTCACAAATTCAGCTCATGGAAACCAAAGTGCAGCGTGCCCTTGCCTCAAACCACAATGCTCTGTTTATCCATGGATTTGGAGCACTTCTGTGTTGGTTCCTATCCTGTTCCACTGACACCCAGATACCAGGGAAAAGCATTTCCTCAACTCAATCTTGTGCTATCTCTATTTGAAGGGCCCAAGGAAGGCCTTGGTGAAGATTTTAACAGGGTCAAGAAAAATGGTATCTGCACAACAGGGCTCTGTTTTTCCACTTGAAACAGCCCCATGTGCTGGCAGAAGGCTGGGGGATGTTGGGAGAAGAAAGCAGTGGATTTAAGCCAAGGAAGTTTACAGCACCATGGGCATGGAACAGTGAAGCAAAGGCTCAGCAGTCTGACATTTTCTGCTGTTTGTTTTTCCCCTTTTGGGAAAGGAGGAGGAGAGGTGGCAGGGGCAGCCTGGACTTGCTGGGAGCTCAGTGGGATGTTCTCCCACCTTAGGGCAGGAGCAGAGGATTTCAGAGCCCCTCTGTGTCACCTCAGAGAGGCTGAAATGGTTTCCTCACGTTCCAAGGATAAGCTCTGCCAGGGATGTGGCCAACAGAAAACAAAGAGGATTGAATACATAAACTGATTTGTCTATTTCTTTACAACTCTGGTACAAGTTTGTCAAGTTTCAGCTGTTTTTAGGGGCAAGTTTGATTGTTCTAGACACACTAAACTTGTTTTGAGGATGACCAGGTGCGCAGAGCTGGGGTTGTCGGGCTGGATCAAGGACAAAGCCGTGCTCGCAGCCTCGGTTACCACTGCTCACCCTACATAATGCATGGGAACGCGTCAGCTGGGACGCAGCCTATGAAAAATAGATGCAGAAATTTAAAAATAAGATCAGCCCCCCACCCCTGCAGCCTGCAGGATTGCCAGGGATGCCTTTTGCACAGACTCGATCCCAGAAGCACAAGTCCCAAGTTCTCTCCCAATCCATCTCAGTCTGACCAAACACCCATGGAAATCGACAGCAATATTTTTGCTGACTGTGAACAGCTGGCAGCAGTCTGGGATAAAACAGTGTTTTGAGCACCTACTCTGATCCATCCCATCTAATGGGCTAGCACGGAATTTACTGCCTATTTATTCCAACCAAGTGGGCTGGAGAGCTCTGTGCTCGTGCTGGTGAATGCCCCTGAGATGAGTGTTCTGCACAAGAACAGGTGCCAGAACATCACCTGCTGTTTCTGGGGTCACCCAGCACCACTGCCTATGTGGGAGGTGGGGAAGGAAAAACACTGCACATGTCAAACACATGTCCAAAAACCAAACTTCAAATCCTGTGGAAGCCAACTTGCTGCATTTACAGAAGTTTGGGAAGTCCTCAAGCTGCTGTGAGGAAGCCTCACGGTCCTGCCTCTGCAGCTCCACCACAGTGGCAAAAGGGCTCAGGGGAAACCAATCCTGGGAACAGCAACTGTGAGATCAGGCTCTGCCGAATGACTGCGATGGGAAGCCCCAGTTGGCCATGAGAGCCCCAGGCTGACAGTGAGATGATGAAATGAGAGACCCCAGGAGCAGGCCTGTAGGATACACTGAACCCTTTGTGCCCCCAGAGCTGCTCTGGTACCCCATTTCCAGCTGCTCCACCCTCGCAGGGAGTTCTCCATCAACACTGCACCTCTTGTGTGACCATCACGGTGACAGCAGCCTGGGCCCCACCAGAAAGGGCTCATTGTCTCCTCGTTCTCCAGCTGGCCCTTGTGCCAGCCCCCAAGCCAAGCCCCCAGGGACCTGGCACAGGCTGGAGCCGATACTCAACCCCAGAACAACTACTGCAGCGCGTCCAAGGAAGGGCTGGGCACTGCTCATGTCCCTGCTGCTCCGAGCACGGCAACACGGTTTGCACGGCCAGCCGGGAGGGATGCTGCTCCCCACAGCCCTGGCTCTGTGCCTGCAGGGAGCCTGCCAGCAGAGCAGGGAGCTCCAGCATCACCCGCACATCTCCAGCAAACCCAGGCAACCTGCAACACTTTCTGTGTTTGTGGCATGGAGAACCAGAACTAAGTGGCTGATTGATTGGAAGCCGTACTCTAGAGCGTCCTGCTTCCAAAAACCCAAACCAAGCCTTGAGAAGCAAAACCCGAGGTCCCTTCTCTCTGATCTGTTGCTAATTGGGCAGTCTGCGTGCATCCTCTCCAAACAGACACAGCAGCAATTTCCGTGGCTAATACAAAATAACTTAACCATGAAATAAGCAGAGGTGCTGCTGGAAGATTTTCTTCTCCACTTCCCTCCATCCCAGCGTTCTGGTTTACCTCTGACACTCATTAACGTGCTTGGCATATTGAAAAAAAAATAAAAAAATCCATCTTTCAGGAGTGAGGTTGATCATAACAAATTCTGATGCTTTACCCTCTCAAAGTCCTACCTTAGAGGACTTGGCCCTCATAAATAACAACAGGAGCTGCACTGCACTTCAGAAAACAGAGAGCTGTGGGTCTGACGAGTCTAAGGCAGCAACACATACCATGGATATTTGTTCACATGCAAGGCATTTAGACACCTATTAACTGAAACAGAAAAGCTTTTTTTCATATGTATTCTTCCCCCTGCAGCTGCTTGAGCAAATATTTCTCCAGGCTCCCATCTGCACGCTCACGCACCTCTAAAAATCAGCAAGGTTAACGAAGACCTGCTAATTGCACACTATTGAACGTGACCTGGCTCAGCTTAACCTCACCTGGCTCAGCTTAGGAACTGCTCCCTCGTGGTGGGAGCTCTTGTGGTGGAAGCCTCGGGCCGAGGTGGGCTGGAGGAGCACTGGCTCTGATGCCAGGGGATATCTCCGTGCCTTTGGCCATGGTGTACCCTCCAGGGAGGCTGAGGCTGTGACCCCAGGGCTGGTACAGGTGTGTGCTGCCAGCTCCTGTGGCTCAGCAGCACAGAACTGTTCCTTCAATGCTGGGGACTTGGTGCTGCTTGAACCTGCACCTGTGTAACAGCAGTGGGACAGATGGATGGATGCTCTGCTGTGAGACCCAATGGAATCCTCACTCCAGCTGCGCCAGACTTTCCCACTGCCACACACAGCCCTGCCAAGAACATCAGCTCACACGGGAGGGGAACCGGTCCCACCACACAGAACATAAAAATGCTAATTAAATACCACGGAGCTCTGAGGCAGCGAAGGCAAAGCAAGCACTCCCAATGCCTGTGTGACAGGAGGCAGCTCTGCCTGCAGGGGCTGTCCCTGCCCCAAGGGGAGCTGGCTGTCCTGTGGGGGGAAACCCCAGAGATGAGCTGCCCCAGCACTGGCTTTTGCCATGGCGAGGGATGGGGAGTGCCAAGCACTCTTCCAGCAGCACTTGTTCCACACCTCACGGGGGTGGCAGGAGAGCCAAGGCTGGCTGTTTAGGAAGCTGGTCTGGCAGGTGGGGAGAGTCTGGGGCTGGAGGGGTGCCCTGCTGCCCGTGTTGGCACAGCAGCCCAAGGACTGTCACACACCCCGCTGAGTTCCAGGGTCCCCAGGGCAGTGAGTGGCACAGGTTTGCCAGCCCTGCCCACAGGAACCAGGCATGGCTTCACCACTGACAGGGCAGAGCCTGGGGCAGGGGGGGTTTCCCCCTTCACAGGCCAAAGCAAAGCTCACTGCCCTCACCCTGGACGTGTTTACTGAGGGGCACTCGGCCCCCTCAGCCTGCTGGGGTGCCCCCCATGCCAGCTGCTCACAGGTGCCCAGTGAAGCCCAACTCCATGGGAGGATGCTGGCCCGAGCCCTGCCAGCCCTGCCAGCTGCAGCAGCCACCAAAACCCTGCTCTGGCCTTCCCCCTCCTGCCCTCTCCAGTGACATGCACAGCTTGGAACAACAAACCTTTGCAAATAAAGATTGCTCTAACCATAAATACTCACCAAGGACCATCACAGCTTCAAAATGCATTTTGCTCAGAGCACAGTGATAGCTTTTCCAGAGGGGTGGAAACACATGGAAGGAGAGACCCAGAGCAGATTTACAGATGGCACATTTGAAAAACCCCACTGCTAACCCAGTTTCCCTTCCTTTGTATTGTATGGAACAGCCATCATGTCATATCCAGCAAAACATCATGGACTACGTGGTGAACGTGAGACGGGGAATGAGCCACCAGAGGAAATGGGAAGCATTTCAGGACACTGAGGCACTGCCAGACTTACAGAGCAATCTCAAGTGGAACTGAGCTGGGATGTTGCTGGTTCTAACGAGGCATAACTGAAATGCTTGTCAATGTTGAAGGAACCTCATAAAGATATGCAACACCTCAATGCAAGTGATATTTTTGCCCTGTGTCTTCATCCAGACAACTTTAAAAAGCACTGAGACTGCTCAAACGAATTTCCAGTGCAGGGAAAGCAGACAGAGCATCCCACACACCTGCAGGACTTCTGGCAGAGCGAGAGGGCCCAACAAGGGACCACAGAAGGGACTCCAGGGACACAAATCAACGCTGCAGAGAACAGGGAAAGGAGGCACCCAAGAGGACCTGAGCAGTCTGAAGTGCAGCAGGAAGGGGCAGCAGGCTCTGAGCTCACAGGGGTGTATCTGCAAAGAGCACTGGGGAATCCATCCCATCGCCAGCCCCATCCGAGCAGAGGGGAGAACCAGGCCAGCAGCGATTCCCCCTGGGGAGGAGAGGTGCTCCCTCACCTCTGCACAGCCACAGACAGCTGTGCCAGCCCCTCTCTTGATGCTTTTCACAGGAAACCAAGACGGGGGAAAAACACCAGTGAGTTTTTCTTCATCAAGTTTGTACTTTAATGCCCTTTTGTCTTGATCTGTTTTAAATACAAACAGGATCATGACAGTACATGCTGTGAGCTGTCTAAGCCTTTCAGGGGCTTCTGTGCACATCAGCTTAAGAGCAGGTAACGTGTAAATGCAAACAGACCCTGGAGCTTCCTCCATCATCCCCGCTCTTTCCTCTCATTGCTTACATAGATTTACTGGACTTAGAGAAAAAGCAACCCCGAAGGCTTGCAGGATGTTTCACGCAGCCATAAACCCTCTCAGAGGGGCCACATTTGCTCACTAACCCTTGCAAGGGAACAGAGCATCGACACCCAAAGCAGCAGGGAGCAGCAGCACACACCACCACTCCCCTTTCAGTGCCTGGAGAAACACCACACAGACCACAGGTACTACTAATTTGGATTCCAAGAACACAGGCACATGGAAGTGCAGGCATGGAAAGCGTGGCACAGCTCTGAGCCCCAGGATGTTCACCTTCTGACATCCCAAAGGGCAGAATACTCTTCGCACATTCCCCTGAGGAGTTTTAGCCCCCAAGTTACACTAGATATTTTTAAAATTCCGTAGAGAAAATAGCACAAAATGGCTTAGTGCTAAATATTTATGCTACAACCCCATCCCTGTGCACCATCTGCTCAAGCTTCAGCATCCCCTGGTTTCCATGCAGCCAGTCAGTGTGCTGATATGGCAACAGAGCAGGATAGGCACAGCTCAAACTACCCAGCAAACCATGGCATTGCCTGGTGCACTGGAGAGACAAGACACAGCTGTGTTCCAGGTGTGCAGTGTGTGCAGGGGACACCCTGAGCCCCTGCACACCAGGGGATGGTTTCCTGGGAATTCTCAAATAAGCAGAACCGCTCAGCAGGTCCTTGAAGGAAAAGTCCTCTCCAAAGCCCTGCACTCTGCACCCCCAGGGGACAGCCCAGGGCAGCAGGTTGGGTTTTGCAGCTTGGGACAGACACATCTGTGTGGCCACAGCCTGATTTCCTGGCAGGGGAAACAATGGCATTTGGGATGTGCTGTGCTCCCTTCCCATGGCCAGAGCACAGGGTCTGCAGCTGCCCCATCATCTCTGTGCTGCTCACCCGAGGTGAGCCCTCAGGCTGGACAGACACCACCTCCAACCTCACTGCTGGGAGCAGTGTCCTTGTCACCAGCACAGGCCTCTCTTTTAACCCTTGTGCCACTGCTGGTGCCTGATGTGCCCATCTCCATTCCTGCTCCACTCAAACCCATCCTCCTCTTTCTGTCACAAGCCTCTACAGAACCCAGTTCTGGAGAATTCAAAGGACTGCTCTCCCTGGTCACACCCAAAACACATCACCATGGGGAGCTGGCGTGTGCAGGTGTGGGCACCAGCCCTTCCTGGAGGGCCGTGGGATCCAGCAGGGCTCTGCATGAGACAGTGACAGCCTGGGTACCACGGGGGGAGGAGGAGTGGGTGGCATCGTGCCTGGGCATCCTGTCACACAGTGCCACTGTGGGCAGGTGACCTGGAGCAGCTGGACAGCACAGGTGGGAGCACACACAGCACACACGCCTTTGCTTTTCAGGACAAGACATGCAAGAGGCTTTACGGGGTAAAAAGCTGAACTGCAGTGAAAAAAAGGCACAGAAAGGCTAACACAAGGCAGCACAATTACTGTCTGTTGATACAACTGCTGTGGAGCCACGAGTCATTGTGTATTATTGATAACGGCAGCATAATGTACTGAGGGGACATTGAACAGGGTGTTTAACATGAATGCAAGATATTCACATTAAAAATGAGCCCATTTGCAAGAGAACACTGTATTTTTGCATTGTCCAGTGATGAGACCAATCTTGTAATTGAATGAAGTGTGATGCTTTCCCTCACAGCCAATTCTTAGAAAGTAAAATTAGCAAAACACAGCCCAATTCCTGCTGTCAGGTCAGGACAGATGTAAGCCCAAGGACCTGATCCCTTCTGACAGTGACAGGGTGAGCTTCGCCCTCGGTTTCACACCCAGACAGCCAAGATCCCGTGGAACCCGCTGGAGAATGGTCCCTGTGCCCTGAGCCCTGTGACACAGGGAGGAAAAACAAAGCAAAAGGAGAGTGTTTCACCTGCCCTGCCTACAGCTGGTGGGCTGCAGGAGCTGATCCCTGCACCCTGCAGTGTCCCAGCCTCTCTCCAGGGACAAGTGGCACATGGAGGGAGTGCCAATATCTGGAGTGGGGCTCAGGATGAGGAAAGCACTGAGCTGCAACCAGCAGAGGCAGCAGGCAGCGTGGAACAGCCCAGCAGCCTGCCTGGAACAGCTGCAGGTGTGCTCCAGCCCGGGCATCACGTGGAGCAGGGAGAGGGACAGGCACAGCAGGGACACACTGAGGGCTGGGGGCAGGAACACAACAAAACAAGCAGCTTCCAGAGCAGATGTGTGGGCTCTGGAGCTCCACAGCCACCACTGAGAACAAGGATACAAACGCCTGCTCTTGTGGAAATTGTTTTACAACATGGGTTATGTATAAATTCCAACTCTTACGTGGCCCAAGTTAAAGTGTGGGTATGTTAAAAACAAGGCCCAGTTGCCAAGCAGTCGGATTTTCCTTGCCCAGTAGGTTTTGGGTTTCCATCTATGTGAATATACTTGACTATTGGCAAAAAAATCTCCAGATTGCACCAACTGCACTTCCTGAGTTCTGTGATCAGTCACTACATAAAAATTGATTAGGGGAAGAATCAAAGCACTTATGAAAACCTACTCTGTGTCTTGTGGGCAGATAAATCCACGGAAGTGCTGGAAGAAAAACCACAACACACTCACCCAGGGTCACTTTATATGCAGAGAGAGAGTGAGATGCTCTACCTGGAATCCTATCTACTGTCAACAAGCTTTTACATTGGTATGAGCTTGTGCCATCCATCAGCAGCCAAGCCCACACTGTCACAGCTATCGTTCTGGAACATCTTACACTGTTTGTGAGTGAAGCATTTTGCATTTTATTCTCTACAGAAACACAGATTTCTAGTAGAGCCTTCTCAATGTGCAGCACTAAGTTACCACGGCTGGCAGTGAGTCATGAAGTGAAGTAGGGTGGTTCAATCCACAGCCATTACATAAGGACACCCCAGGATGCCCATCCTCTACAAGGCCAGCTCTGCTGGTGCCATCAACACGAGCACAGACAACACGTGTTCTTGAGGAGCACACAGGTGCTGCCAGGAAATTGGGGGTGCTGTGCCAGGTACCTGAGTGGCCTCCTCAGTGCTGCCAGCAAACCTGAGCAGTGCCAGCCCCGCAGAGCTGCGGGATGGAGGCACCAAGGTGACAGTGCTGTGACTCAGGCTCAGGGGACAAGGCAAGGGTATGGCCACGGGCTGCCGTGTTGGCACGTGAAACATCCACCAACAACCAGGAGAGGAGGACAGTGTGTGAGCAGGCCCTTTTGCAACGGGCACTGGGGGTGGGCAGGCTCGCAGATTCAAGCTGGCAAACAGATTTCCCCACCTGCAGAGTCCAGGAAGGAAGCCACGGGCTCGCCACAGGCACTGTGCTCTGTACAGGTTTTATCCTGGAACTGTTCCTCTGCAGTGACAAAAGGAACGTCTCAGAGCAGCAGAGCCCAGCCCTCCCTGGGAAGGGTTCAGGACACCCTGAATTCCCAGACAACCACACCAGCTGACGGGACACACGGTTAGTGAACTTTTCCTTCGGAAGTACTTCTGGTGAGAAACATTTTCAGGCTTATCCTTTCAGCTTCACAAAAGCAGCCCTTAACCCTTCAGGCAGCCACAGAGGAGGGGTGTCAGTTATTTGCACCCAGAGGCTCTCGCTACAGACCACGGAGTTTTGGGCAAGCAGATTTAATTCTTTGTGAGTCCCCCTCCTCAGATGGACAGACAGAGGACTCATCACAGCCTCACAGTCATGCACGGCACTTTTGGGCCGGCAGGCAGTGTTTGGAACACAGGCCCCTTTTTTTCAGCACTTTTGGAGAAAGAAGAGCAGTGATTTCTATTCAATCCTCTATGAGCCATACAAGAGTTACTCCTACAAAATGAACTGAGCAAGTAGCCTGAATTCAGGGATTTTCTTGTGGTCAATTCCTGTTAAGTGATATCAGGGGCTTTGTTAATAACAACAGAACATGAGTATCTCTAACCATTCTAGTGCAGATCTCTGAATGAACGCCAGCAGGTTTTTCCAGAGGTGCTGACGTTCCCACAGGGTAAGATGAATCAACACAGGTGGGTTCTCTTTCTGAGACACAGCATCAATAGCACACACATACTGTAATTTCTGGATTATAGAGGAGCAAAACCCCATCCAGGTCCAGACTAGTGCACACATAAAAACTGGCAGGAAGTGTCTTCCCTTAGAACAACACCTCAGAATATATTAAGCTGGTTCTGTACAGGTTAGTGAAGCGAAGCTAGAATATCACAGCCCTTCAAAATACAGGTGAAGAGAAGATCTTGCACAGCCACAGGCAACAAATCCTCATTAGAAGTCTTTTCCCATTACATGCTGAAAAATCCACCTTTCTGCAGCCCCTGCCTGGCGCTCAGCACAATGCCTGGCTTGTGCACAAACATTCTGTCCAGCCTCAAATGGGATGGATGTGCAAATCATTTTCACAGCCAAGCAAACCAAAAACACCTGCTTCTCCCAGGATTTGTGACAATCCTCCCTCCAGAACAAGCTGTGTTTTTCAGGAATCCCCAGTCTCAGAGTTCCCAGCCCCGCTGCTCCATTCCTGCTTAAGTTTTCCACAGAGTCAAACGTCTGAGCTGCTCCAGCTATCAGATGCCTCAGAATTTCAAACATAGGCATGTCAGAGCTCCCTTGTCCTGTTTATCCCACAAGTCAAGCACCAGGCTGTAGTTCTGCCCTGTGGAATGGCACTGCTGGAAATGGAATTTGCCACCACCACTGCCAGGGAGCTCCATGCACATCTCCTTCCACAGGCAGGGGCACACCTGGAGCACTGCTGCCCTTGGGCTCCCTCCTGCATGTTGCCACGAGTTTTGCAGCCACCAAAAACCAGCACAAGGAAACCCCCCCGGGGCAAGAGCAAGGCTTTGGGAGATCTACAGTGTCTGCTGTGCTGCAGAGCACCCCAGGGCTTATTTTAGGATCCCCCCACCAGGGCTGTAGCTGTTTCTCTAACAGGGAGGGGTCAACAGAATCTGGCTGCAGGCAGGCACAGCTCCTCTTCAGACCCCCAAGCTCAGTCATGATGCACCTAAATACCTCCCATAACCCTCTCAGCTCACTTACCAGTGGTCTGCCACAGGAATGAAGGGTGCCTTGCTGATTCCCTGCTCACAGTTCCCACAGGCAGATGGGGTCTGAATAATGACACGAGCTTTAGAGATTGTCAGAGCCCCTGCTGATGGCTCCTGTCGCTGGAGAGGGGGGAGAGACACCTTGGAAGTGCTGTTTGTGTGCACAGAGCTACTGACCTGCTGCCCAAGCACTGCCTGGCAGGGGAAACCCCTGCACCTGGGCCAGGTGTGCACCTGCAGAGAGCAGGGGGGAGCTGCCCTGTGACACCACCACAGCCTTCTCTCTGGAAGAGGTTTAATCGAGGATGGCCCTGATAGAGAGCTTTCACCAGCTCTGTGGGCCAGAAAACAAATGTTTTCATTTTAAAATGTTATAAAAGCAAGCCACTGGTATTTCAAGCAGCAAAGGATGTGAGCAGCAGTGTCTGCTCGGAGCCCTCCCAGGTGCAGTGAGTGTGCTGCTCTCCTGCCTCCCTGGCACAGCTGTGGGCAATGCTGCACCATCTGCCCCTGCCCAGCACACAGCTGGGGCCCCCGAGACCCAGCCAGGATGGGCTGTGCCCCCCCAGTGCCCCCCGACCCTGGGAGGGGGCAATGCAGCTCTGAGAGCCAAGAGAAACCCCGAGCTCGCCGTTCAGAGGGAGGGGAACAACAAATGTAGATGTTCTCTGATTCTGCAGCCCCAGGACTTCTGCTGGCCAAGCTCAGGGAAGTCCTTCTCCCCAGAACCACCCAGGACACACGTGCCCTTTGGAGTGTGCCACCCACCACCCCAGCCCATTTTCTCCTCTTGGCTGAGGAATCACAATGTCCTGGGTCCCCTGCCAGGCTTGCCTGACCTCATGCAGAACCCGCCAGGTCTGGCTCCAAACTCCAGCCTCAGAGTGCCATCATTCCGTGGTGCATGCCAGGGAGCAGGAAGCTCACCCAGGGCACACCTGCAAGTGCTGCCCACACTTAGCCAAACACAAGGGTGGGGGAGCAGGTGTGTGTTTTAAAGCCTTTACTGCCAGCACAGTCTTTTTCCACGCCCCAGCCTGGCCACTGTGTTCCTTCCTGGCCACCCCATGGAGACCTCACAGCTTTCCCCTTCCTTGGTTTGTTTTCTTGTAAATGGTCCAAACAGCTGAACCTTGTAAAAGTGGTGGAACCAAAATTTATTTGCTGCATTTACTTTTCAATGTAAGATATGCAAGAGGCTCAAGGAACAAAAAGCATGGGGTTTTTTGATGCTGAATCAGGGAAAAAAGGCACAGAAAGGCTAGCACAAGGTAGCACAATTACTGCCTATTGATACAACTGCTGTGGAGCCACGATTCATCATGTATTATTGATAATTGCAGCATAATGTACCGAGGGGTTTGCAGGGTTTTTAACAGAATACAAGACTGAAAACAAACCCAGCTACAAAAGAGTACTCTATTTTTGCACTGTCCACCCATGAAACCAGCCTTGGAATTGTATGAAGCGTGATGCTTTCCCTCACAGCTAATTCTTAGGAAGTAAAATTAGCAAAACCCAGCCCGAGCCCTGCTGTCAGGTCAGGAGAGATGCAAGCCCAAGGGCCTGATGTGCTCTGACAGAGGCAGGTGGCAGCTCAGAGCCAACAAACCAAACCTCACCAGGCTGCGAGAGGGGAGGGGAGGGGAGGAAGGTGAGCAGGGGGCTGGCACCCTGGCAAAGGGCATGCACACAGTGACAGACCCTGGGGGCACAGAGCAAGCAGGAGAAACGTGTAACGGGACACACACGGGGGCTGAAGTCAAAACACCTCTTGGGCCTACACCTTCTTCCCTGCAGGGCACTGCAAAGGCTGGAGCCCTCATCCTGCTTCCACGTGGGGCCGGGAGTCGGTGGGTGCACAGAGGGAGGATGCTCAGGCAGCTCCTGCAGCAGGAACGAGGTGTCCCTGCCCTCCCTGGTGCCCACAGAGCCTGGCAGCTCGGGTGACACCCAAGGTACCCACCCCATCCCAGCCCTCCCGAGCCCACCCATCCTGCCCACTTCTCATACCCCTACTCACGGAGGTTGTACCAGAGTTCAGAGCTCCCCAGGCTCAGCAGCACCTTAGAGAAGCATCTCATGGGGAAACTGCTCCCCAGCGAGCCCGAAACAAGCTGAAAATGACCCGAAATAAACTCCAGGCTTAGACACAGAAGTCCCAGAGGCACCCTGGGCAGCTGAGGCTCTGGGGGCTGTTTGGACACACTGAGCAGCCCCTGATCCCTCCTGCCAGCTATTATTGCCATTTTACAGACAGAGAAGCATGGGAGGCAGAGGGAGTGCCTGAAGTACTGCTCTCCTCCGAGCCTGCCAACCAAAACGGCTCGGGGGAATTCACACCGGGCTCTTCCTCAATTATTCCTTCCACAGCCAAGTGGCTCTGAAACGCTAAATTGCCTCTGTCACTGAAGTAAGCAGATGTGATCCTGAATACACACGAGGAGACAATCTACTCATCATGGCGTGGGGAGTTTTTGTAATGTCTCAGTGTAAGTGCACTTTAACAGAGCTGACATTCTCCAGGACCTTGACCACTGATGGAAAATAATACTTCAAAGGTCCTTTTAATTGATGTAGAGCTTCCTGTACCCCAGTACAGCTCTTAGGAGTCACAGAAAAGCACTTCCAAGAACCCGTTGAGGATTCCCAAGTCAGCATTACAGCCCTGTGTTTATGGGAGATAACTCCCAACACTGTTTAATTACATCTCCGACCTCTATACAATTTCCCATTACAGACCTCATTCTTACCCCTTTTAAGTCCAACTCAACTCACTCCGGAGGAGCAGGATTCAAAGAGATCCTTAGCTCTGAAATTTGCATTAGGAAATGAGGGGCAAGAAGGGAGCGCACTTCTCCCTGGCTTTCAGAAGATTAAACAAGGCGATGAAGTGTGTGACTTCCTTCATTTAAAATCCGAGTTTCACGAGGCAGAGGCATCTCAAAGTTTCTTTTGCCATAAAGGAGGAATTAAGAAGGAGCTCTCTACTCCTTGCAAAAGCTGTAACTATTTTTAAACCTGAAGACTGCCACGTTGAGGCTGAGGGTCGGAAGGGATCCTTCCGAGAGGGAAGCAGCTCCGTGTAATGCCCAGGAGACACCAGTCCCAGCCTGCCTTAAAGGACCACCACTTCTCACCCTCTCCAGCACTCTGCTCCCCTGCTTCTCTTGTCTTTCTACAATGCTTTCTAATACCCACACCTAAACTCTCCCTGTAAAAGAGATACCTGCTTACCTGCCACATCTGTGCAGAGGAGGACGAGGACACACTTCTCTTTGCAAGGTTACCTCACACTTTGCAAAGCTCACCTCCCCTTCCTCCCTCCCTCAATCTTTTGCAGCCCAAACCTCTTTCCTTTTGCACTCCCTTGTAAAGTACATTTTCTAAGCTGAGCTCTGCAATCTGCTACAGAACCTCCCCAATTCTCCGACAGCTCTACAAAGTGCAGTGCTCAACGCTCAGCCCATCAGCCTGCTTTCCTCATCGCTGAGCTGAAGAGACTAATTAAATTGCACACTTGCCATGCTCCTGGTAATGCATCCCCAAGCGCAGGCTGGGCTCTGGCTTTGCATTTTCCACCACGCAGGCCTCCCCCTGCTGATGCACACCCAGTTTGTGACCCATCCCAATCCCCAGATGCCACTCCACAATGTCACTTCTCCAGGTGTTCCCAGCTCCATGTTTGAATTACCATCCCAGGACCATCCCCAACTGATTTTGGGTAACATCTCCACTTTATAAGCACCACCCTGAGCTCTGATACTGCACTCCAGAGTGCTCGTGAGCTCACATATCTTGATGCTGATCACAAATAACTGAGACCAGAGAAATTTTGGGAAGGAGGAGTATATCTAGGTCGTAACTTGAGGCTCTTTTTGCCATCAATGAAATGCCAGTGAGACACCTCTGTCCCTGTGCAGCAGGTGACTCTGGCACCTTCTCACCCAGCCAGCTGTGCCACACACAGTCCTCAGGGCACAGACAGAAAAAAACCCATTGTTCTGAACTGATTTCAAATGAACCCCAAAGCAAGACAAAATCCCTGGAATGTCTGCAGTTCAAATAGAAGCTCGCATCTAAATAAAAGGTGGCTTTTAGGGCAGGCCCTTTACCCCATGAAACAAAATTTGCAAAAATTGTGTGTGAAGGGGAATCCGTGTAGGAGATTAAACTGCAAGGAGAAATGACAATGGATTTAAAAGGAGAATGGGATGTCAGGAGTCCAGGGACACCTTCATCAGCATCAAGCAACCCTCATGGAAGGGTCCAGCATTAACCCTGACCATCCAGGCTTTAACATCTCCTGAGCACAACACGACTCGAGTACACGGCTCCATCACCATTTCCTGACCTCACATCAACACACTGCTGGGAAAGCCTGCTCTTCAAGGCTCTCAGTGATTAATTATTCATCAAACTATGTTTGGACATCCACAGTTCAATCCCAGCCTCCATGATTAGACACATCAGGATCTTGAATACAGATGTTAAAGTCGTTGGGCCCCTTTTCACCAGAGTTGGATCAACACTGGATTTTGGAACTATCTGCTATATATAGCCATAAGCCACTCTCGACTCGGAGGGGTTCCTGGCTGTAAAAAGGAGACCACTGGACGGGAGGATGGGGTAGCTGGTGTGAAGGACAGCGGGGCCCAGCAGCAGCCAGTGCCACAGCCCACCCTCCGGGGTGCGGGGGGCGCTGGGACCCGGATCCCTGGGGCGGGGGTCCCTCTGCAGGGACAGCTCCGGGAGTGGGACGGGCCGCGGGACAGACGGGACGGGACGGGATCCGGGGCAGACGGGATGAGGGATAGACGGGACGGGACAGACGGGATACGAGACGGGACGGGATATGGGACGGGACGGGATACGGGGCAGACGGGACGGGATGAGGGATAGACGGGACGGGACAGACGGGACGGGGTACGAGATGGGACGGGATGAGGGACAGACGGGACGGGACAGATGGGATGGGACAGACGGGACGGGATACGGGACGGGATACGAGACGGGATACGGGACGGGATACGGGACAGACGGGGCGGGATACGGAATAGATCGGACGGGATGCGGGGCAGACGGGACGGGATGCGGGGCAGACGGGACGGGATGCGGGGCAGACGGGACGGGATACGGGACGGGATGCGGGACGGGATGCGGGTCAGACGGGACGGGATGCGGGACGGGATGCGGGTCAGACGGGACGGGATGCGGGGTGGGATGCGGGTCAGACGGGACGGGACGTGGGACAGCCGGGACAGGACCCCCGTGCCCCCCTGTGCCCCGCCGTGCCCCCCTTGCCCCTCACTCACAGTGGCACCATCCCAGGTGGCAGCACCAGTGCAGGCGGAAGCAGCGGCCGTGGCTGTGCGTGGCGCAGAGCGAGAGCCCGTCGCAGGGCTGGAAGTCGGGTCTGCCCGCACAGCTGCGGGCGAGCGCCTGAGCCTCGTCCAGCTTCTCGCTCTTGGCCGCCGCCGCCCCGCTCATGGCGCCGCCGCTCCGCCCGCAGCCCCCGCGCCGCAGCGGCCGGGGAGGAGAGCGGGAGCACGGCAGGAGGAGGAGGAGGAGGAGGAGGAGATGGAGGAGGAGGAGAAGGCTCCGAGCCGCAGCGGGGACCGCCCGCCCGCCCAGCGCCGCGGGG
>JAWWMP010000011.1:20020325-20034179 GCA_035047865.1 Dendrocincla tyrannina
CACCGCCCCGCACAGCACCGCCCAGCACCGCCCTGCACAACACAGCACCGCCCCGCACCGCCCAGCACAGCACCGCACAGCAGCACCCTGCACAGCCCCGCACAGCACCGCCCCGCACAGCCCCGCACGGCCCCGCACCGCCCTGCACAGCACAGCGCAGCCCCGCACCCGGGAGTGCATCCCCGACGGGTGCGTCGCCCCAGTGCATGGATCCCCCAGTGCATGGATCCCCGATGGGTCCATCCCCCTAGGATGGATTCCCCGAGGGATGGATCCCCCAAGGATGTATCCCCCGATGGGTCCATCCCCCTAGGATGGATTCCCCGAGGGATGGATCCCCCAAGGATGTATCCCCCGATGGGTGCATCCCCCTAGGATGGATTCCCCGAGGGATGGATCCCCCAAGGATGTATCCCCCGATGGGTGCATCCCCCTAGGATGGATTCCCCTGATGGATGGATCCGTCAGTGGCCAAGCCCCGTGATGGCTCTGTCCTCCAGTGTTCTCTTTCCAGTGATGGCTCTGTCCCCCGATGGGTCTGTCTCCCTGATGGCCCTGACCCCCTATGGCCATGTCCCCCAGATGGCTCTGTCCCCCTATGCCTCTGTCCCCCTGAAGGCCAGTCCCCCTATGGCCACGTCCCCCCGTGGCTGTGCCCCCGATGGCTTCTTTCTAAGCATGCAGTGATTTTAAAAACACTGATAACCTTTGTCTTCCATCTGTAAACTAATCAGTAGATATAATTTTGGTTAGTAATGATATGAAAGTGTATTGTTATTTCCAACAATCATATCTTTAGGCCCGAATTAAAGTTTGGATTTATCTTGAGCTGTGGCTGTATTATTTGTTTCCTAACTGTAGTGGTGGACTTGTTTCCCTGTCATGTTTGAAAGTAAATTGTGTTTTTATTGCTGCTCTGCTCAGCACTGGGAGTCGAAGCCAGCGTTCTGTTAGAACAGAAATCAAACGGTCATTTTCATAGTCTCTTATCTTTGTGCAATACCCAACAGCTCTCTGACCAAAGCAGTCAAAAAATACTTATTATTCTGTGTTCTCCAGAATATTCCCAGACAGCTCCTGTGGGGTCTGGGTAGATCCCAGAGGTGTTCCTATCCTGTATGCCATCCCGAAGGTGTTCTGAGAGAACCGTTTGCTTCTCACCAACAAGAAGAGCTTGAGAACAGCCAAATGGCTGGTGTCTTGCTGTGATCAGCTCCCACTTTATGGGTCAGACCGAGGGGTGTGGGTCATAACTGCAGAGCAGAGAGCTGCACTGAGGCTTTGAGCCCCCTCTGACTGTCATCCCTGACCTGCAGCACAGACCTGTTCCCTGCAGTGCTGCTGGCCCTGGGGTATTTCACTGCTCACACCGGTGCTGGGCCGGGCACAAGGCTGAGACACCCACCAGAACAGCACGTACAGCTGAGCAGGCCCTACCCCTGCACTGCCCTGTGCCCCCTGTGCTGCCAAAACCACTTGCCATATGCCTTTCCTTCACACGAGACTCCCCACCTGCACACCCACAGCACCCTTCACCCAAAGCAAAGGCTGGAGGGATGGAGTTTAACAGGCTGCATGGTGAGGGGGTTCTTGGGGCCTCTAGGAATGAAGGCTGCACTAAATGATCCTGCTGTCCCTTCTGAACTGGACCCTCCCTCATTGCCAGGAGCGGGACGGGCACTTTGCCTTGACAGAGGGGCCAGTACCAGAGTGGGACCCTGGAACACCCACCTGCACTACCCCCAGCTCCTGTCAGAGCAGGGCACATGGGCAGCCACTGCCCTGCTCCTGCCCCTCCTGCCCTCCCGTGGTCCCCTCCTGGCCACCTCAGTGCCAAGCAAGCCCTGGGCACGCACAGCTGTGTCCCAGCTTATGCCCTCATCTCCTGGCGTGTGGAAGTCGGGGCTACACCAGTTAAGCTCAGCCTAACTGGGCAGGAGGTGGGTGCCCAGCTGCACTGAGCAGAGACTTCGAGCCTTCCTTGGCACTGGTCCCCAGGACTCGGGGAGCTTCACATTTTAAATGCCTGCAGGGTTCGTTACAGGATGATGAAAGAGAATATTCTGACTCGCTCCTTGAGGCTCACCTGCCTTTGCTGTGCCAAAATCCCCCTGAAATCTGCAAACATTCAGGACCTTGCTCAGCTGTTTGCAAGCAGAGGAGAAACTGATTGCAAATCCAGGTGTTTCTTTGACACTGTCCTGTTGTCCTGTTCCCTGGAGCCCACCAGCAGCACACAGGGGATGCAGCTCAGCTCCCACGAGATCCCCGGTCCGAGGAGAACTGACTCTTGTACCTGCTGGCACGAAGCCCTCCCTCTCCAGTGCTGTCTCACCTCCAGAGCTGCTCTCAGACCAGCCTGGGCTGTCAGATCACTTTCTGTTCAAAAGAAACAAGTGAAGAAGGTGAGCTGTGGGCTACAGAGACAGGGGTAGGTGCTTCTGACAGGACCAAGCGCCCTGTCTGGCTCGGGATTGCACTGCAGGAGAGCACAGAGCTCTCTGCCTGCCTTTGAAGGCTCAGTGCTGCAGGGGCCCCTGATCAAAGTGGAGGCAATACCTCTCCTTCGGTGCACTCCCATTCACTACTGTTTTGCAAAATGCCTGTGGCTGAGCAGTTAATGGAGGCATCTGCTGCACTGGCAGAGTTCACTGACTTAATTAAAGACATCTAACAATCCTGCAGCTGCATGCGAGGGGCCGCAGGGCTCGGAACTGAACTGAATCTCCTCAGACTGAAAGCGAGCACCCCGCTGTGCAGCAAGCCAGACATGCAGCCAGACACTCACATGAAAGCAGAAGCAGGGCCCAAAGACTGAGGATGAACCAGAGCCAGCCTGCATTGTGTGTCACCAAGGCTTTGTGACAACCTCAGCTCACAACCAGTCCAATGTGCAGAGAGTGAGCAGAGACGGGGACATTCCTCACCCATAGTGGTTTTACCTGGAAAACATTTTTAACAGATATTTTCTTGCTGAGTGAGAATAGTTAACTGGTTTAAAAAGACAGGTGGGGGAACTAATCCTGTACCAAGTGGTTATCAAGTTCTCTTCTGCGCAGGGCTGTGTTCTCTCCTGTTAAATGAAGAAACATTTCACTCATGGGCATATTTCTGGCATCACTGCACATTTGAGCTGACGGGGACTGCGCAAGGCTGTTATTTTAACAACTTACCAGAGGCTCACAGAACAGGCTGGTGCTTTCTGCCTGGGCTGCCTGTCAGCAGGCACAGAGGGCTGGGGCTCAGGCTGCCCTTTGGCCACTCTGGCCCTGCTGGGAGGGCAGCAGTCCAGAGGCCGGGACCCCCACCCTGCTGGGGCTGGGAATGCGACCTCTCAGTGGCAGCAATGTCACCGCTGGCTGCTGGGACATCAGGCTGGCAGAGCAATCGATGCCGGGCTGCTTTGGTCGATGCGAATTTACAAATGAACTTCTGTCAGGAGAGACATTACTGGTGTGAACCGCTCTGCTCTCAGCAGTTTCTGAGGTGGGGAAGAGGCACATCAGGTGCACCAGCACACAGGTGCTGCAGGTGAGGAGGGGCATTTTGGCCCCGGGGTGAGCTCGTGACTCTCCGTATCCAGAGATGATAACTCTGCTGCTGCACAGGAAGAGCACTCTGCAGAATTGCCCTCTCCCAAGCCATGCCCAGTGCGGGCGAGGGAGGTTGGCCGGGCAGAGCCTCGTGCCCAGAGCTGTCCCGTGGGTGACACGGCAGCCACTAGGGCCAGCCAGGGCTGTTGTGTAACACATCACGAGGAGGCTGCTCGAATGGGAACAGCGCTTCCCCCTGGAGCCAGCCCTGGGCTGCTCTCAGCTCTGGCACACGGGGCATTCCAGCTGGACTGCACCAATCTGCCGAGCTACACTGAGCTCCTTCTCTGGCCCTGGAGGACAGTCCTCCCTGGAACCAGCCACTTGGGTTGGCTTGTGACTGCTGAAGGGTTTTCTGCCCTCGGTTTTGCACCCTCACCCACTGATGGACAGGAGTAGACAAAGGGCAAAATAAGAACATATTGGAGGAAAGAATAAGAGGCATGCAGCCTTCAGAGACACAAACTCCTCCATAAACAGGAAAATTATCTAATTTACCATGTAGAGAAGTGGTGGAAAAAACAAGGAAGAAGCACATTTTTCTTTTTCTGCTATTCCATACGATACCACATAATCTATCATTAGATAATCAAAGCAGTTTTATTAAATTAAAAGCAAAAATTAGACATCCAGTGTCCCTGAGAAGGGAACCCAGACCAACCTAGTCCCCACACCATAGTGGAAGATACATTCAGTAGACACATGAAATGGGAGACTTTGTCCCAAAGCCTGGAACAGGTTTGGCTCCCTCTCCCTCTGCTCTGCCCTCTGCTAGAGATCTGTCACCTCCCTGCCAGGCTGCAGCAGCATCCCTGCCTGCACAGCTCTTGTGCCATGCCCTTCTCAGTGTGCCTTCTGCCTGTGTGGGAACCTGGTCAGTGCCAGGTCATGTTTGAATCTGGTCAATTAGAGCCTGCTGAGCCCCAAGACCTGGTAGCTACAGGCAGGCAAGACGGGGGAGTGACGGCAATACATTTCCATGCTAAAGAGGTGCCAGAAGATGTTTCTGCTTGGACAAAGCCGGGTGGGGATAATGGTAAGGGAGGATGGAGTCTGGATGCAGAAGGCCGGTCACGAGCCAACACGACAGGGCACGGTAGTCAGGTTGATGTATTTGTGGCTCTGCTGGCATTTATTAGTCTCCTCTGCAGCAGGGAGGAGGGATGGTACCAGCCCTGCCCCTTGCTCTCTCCACTTCATTTGACTTCACCTCTGCAAGGTGCTGCACCCTTGTGCCAGCTCTCCCACAGCAGCAGGAGGGGAACAGGCTCCAGCCGGCTGTCTGTGAGGGACCCAGGGAATCCAGTGGAAGTGGGCTGCACAGGAAAGAGCGGAACAAACTGGGAAACAGATTGAAGGCACGATCTGATAGATGATGAGTGAATTGTGATCATCTCTCTCCTGGCTTCCGCCGTGATTTGCATTGTGGGCTGTGGGTGCTCTTCCCTGCCTTCCCCAAAGACAAACAGGAAGAGGAGGACAGCTGTGACAACCTGGAGGCAGTGCAAAACGAGATGGACCTTTACACAGCAGTGTGTGAAGAAGGGGGGTGAGGCTGGGGCTGAGGATGGATGAAGGCAGTGGTTCCTCTGCAGCAAGAGGGGGGCTGAGATCAATCATGGGCCAAAGTTACTCCCTCCAAAGGCCCAGGAAGGTTTGTGACATTGGTTATGAGCCTGTAGCGCTGTGGGTTCGATTGGAGAAGACAGTGCAATTACAGCACCGGTTTCGTGAGATCAGCCTCCCCCAGCGGGGTCACAGCCTGGAGCTCTGCCGGCTGAGGTGGGACATCCACTCTTGCAGGGGAGGGTTCCCCACAGCCACCAGCTTTTTCAGAAAGGCACTGGGCCGTAGCCCAGGGACGTCAGGGTGTGCCTCGGAGTAGGCCTGCAGCTTGGCCAGCACGCGGGGCAGCCCGACGGTGGAGGCGTAGAACATGGGGCCGCCCCTGTGCCTTGGCCACCCGTAGCCATGGACGTAAATCACATCCACGTGCTCCGGGCCTGCCGCGATTCCCTCAGCCAGGACGGCGAACCCTTCGTTGATGAGGGCAAACAAGCACCGCTCCAGGATCTCCTCCTGGTCTATACGGCGGCTCTTGATGCCGTGGGTGTCTCTGTACCGGGCCAGCAGGTTGTGGAGCCACGGGTCCGGCGTGGCCGTCCTGCCTCCGGCCCTCTCGTACCGGTACCAGCCCCTGCCTGCCTTCTGGCCGAAGCGGCCGCCCTCGCAGAGCAGGTCTGGCAGGGGGCTGTAGCGCTGGCCGTGCCGCCGCCGCGCCGGCGTCCCCGCGGGCACCGACGGCCCCGTGAGGCCCTGGCCCTGCCGCGACCGCCAGCCCACGTCCAGCCCGGCGAGGTCGGACATGCGGAAAGGCCCTATCTTAAACCCAAAATCCTCCAGGGCCCGATCGACCGCCTCGGGTGTGCTCCCTTCCTCCAGAAGGAAAACCGCCTGCTGCACGTACGGGAACATCATGCGGTTCCCGACGAAGCCAAAGCAATTCCCTACCACCACGCCCACCTTCCTGAGGGCTCTGGCCAGCTGCACGGCAGTGGCGATGGCGGTGGGCGACGTGTGACGGCCACGGATGATTTCCAACAGCCTCATCACGTGGGCAGGGGAGAAGAAGTGGGTGCCGATGACCTGCTGCGGGCGGCTCGTGGCAGAGGCTATCTCGTCGATGTCCAGGGCTGACGTGTTGGTGCACAGCAAGGCCTCTGGTTTGCAGATCCTCGAGAGCTTGTGGAATATTTCCTTCTTTAGTGCCATGTTCTCAAACACGGCCTCGATGACCAGATCCACGTCACGCAGCAAATCAAAGTCCACAGTGAACTGGAGACGTGCAGGGTTATGGAAATCCAGGGTTTGGGCGCCCTGCTCCATTTTCATCGCCTCACGTTCCAAAAGGACCATCACAGCTTTTCTTCCCGTGTTCAGATGCTCCTGGTCCTGCTCCAGGGCTACCACAGGAATGTTGGCCTTAACCAGACAGGTCACAATGCCTCGGCCCATGGTTCCCAGCCCTAGGGATAAAAGTGAGATAGAATCAAAGACTGTGAGCAGAAAATTAATCCCTTGACAGTATCATTTCCTTTGCATCTCCTTGATAAAAAGTGACAGCATCTGCAAAACGAGATGTGTGCATGCCTAGAAAAAATGAATTGAAAACTGGGAAAAAAGAAGGTGAAGTCTCTCTCTCAGTGAGCCCAAATGTTTGAAAAGCAGTAGCATAAAGGCAGGTTAGTGTCCTCACAAGCTTACAAAATTCCAGTGGGATTCACCCAGTGTGCACAAACCATTTGATTCATGTCCTCTCCCCACAAAGTTTCATACCTGTGGAAACCGGCATCACTTAAGAGTGAGAACTTGGAGATCAAAGAGAGAAGACCTGAGTTACAGCCTGTTACCACGTTCTGCAGGCAGGTTCAAAGCAAGATCTCCCCTGAGGCTGCCAGTGCCTCACTGTTCCTGTGAGATGGTCTGTATGGGCAGTGAGCAAATACACCCCACCCCGAGATTTTGAGTGGGTTTCTCCCTCCTTCTCCCTAGTTTCCTCTTTGTCTCCCTCCTCTTCTCCCTCCACATCTCATTGTGTAATCTTTGGAGCAAAGAAAATTCAGCTTCTCTTTCTGCAAAGACTCTTGGATGCTGATCTGCTCTGAACTTTGTCTCAACGTTTTGTGTGTCTCTCATTGCCAGGAAAATGGGATGGAACTAACAAAGCATTCCTAATCCAGAATTCAACATTTTCTCTCTCCTTTTCAAGTGCTCTGGCACATCAGTAGCCTTTTGCCTGCTGTTCACACTTGCTATCAGGCATCTCTGCCCACTCTCCAAGTCCTCCAACACAGGCCATTCCTAACTTCTGGAGATTCTCAAAGTCACAGTTTTCCTTGTCCAACCACACAGTTAAAGCTCTTCTCCAGATTTCCTGTAACTGAGCATCCATTTGTGCTGTAATTTTTTTCCTCCAAGACCATAAATATGCTACCACCATCTCATACCCTCAGGAACGCCAGTGTGGAGCTTCCTGGCTTGATCCCCCCTCCACCGGCTCTGCCCTCTGTGACATGAAACGAAGCTGCACACTTACACTGTGCCTGTGACACACAACCCACCCCACTGATGCTGCTCTCCCACAGTGGAGGCTTTTCTAAGTTAATATAAACTAGTAGGGGAAGGTCAGCACAACTTCACCACTTTCCTAAGTGTGAGGTATCTGAATGGGAGGATTATTAGTATCCTAAACAAAGCAGCAACCAGACAGAGCAGAGGTTTGTTATAATTCTGCAAAAATGATTTTTTTAATCCCAGGTTTACAAATGAAAGTCAGCTAAACAAATAAACACAAAAAAGGGGATTAAAAAATTTGTCTAAAGCAGCTTTGTAAAGAAGAGCTGAAATGATGTAATCATTTAAACAAGTTCCAACAACCAAGGTCAAACAAGGGAGGATGTTTTTCCTGCATGCTACACACCCTTGGTATTGTTCTGCCCAGCCTCCGCTCGTGTGCACACGGGACATTTCAAACATCCCCTGCTTAGCCACCAGAAGAGAGTCTTTACTGACATCACTAGCTGGCAGCCTGCTTATAAGCCATAAACCATATAAAAACCACTCCTAAGCAAGTGCTGAAGTTCCTTTCTAGGAAATTAGATTTGCTACTTCATAATCAAGTTCTACTGAAAACTAATTTGAAATAAAACTAGAATATCGTGAATCAGCTCTTAGTACTTCTGTGTCCACAGTTTGCTGACTGACAAAACCCAGACACAAGTAGGTCCTTCCCACTGTCCTGATTCCCCACAGCTCTGGATGTGGGAGCAGGGACACTGGGGGACAGTTTTCCCCTGCCTTTGGCAAGCTGCATGAACTGGTTTTGTGTCAGGCAGTGCAGGAGGGTAACGCACCCTTCAAGCCCAGCCCCATCTGTAAGGTGTCTCTAGACATCACACTAAAGTGTTTGCAGTTCCACGTGGCTCCCTCGTAAGTCCCTTCCTTTCCAGGGTGGAGGCCTGGGGTTTCTCCCTAGAATTTCCAAGCCATCCACACATCCTGAGTCTCACTGACTCCCGTTCCTCTCAGCTTCAGCCTCGTGGCTGAAGTCTTAGCAGTTCTCTCGCCATCTGAACATGCTGCTTCTTCCTAAGTCAAAACCTCTTGCATGAGCAGATGTTCTCCAGCCTTCTGTGCCAGGGAAGCTCTGCAGTGGTGCGAGGTGCTTCCCTCTTTGCCTTCTCCATGAGTACTCCCATGTAGGTTTTAGCCATCTCATGATGGACAGGCACACATGCTTGTAGTACTACACTTTCTAGGCCACGGGAACAGACTTATAGATAAGATATGAGCTTGCCAAGCTTGTTTCTGACCTAGAAAAGCTGTCTCTCAACTTCCTACAGAACTCTGCAGTGGCCTGTATGAAATGATGTTTAATGAAGCTGGCAGAGAGAGTAATGAAAGCCCCAAGGGGTTTGTTACATTAGAGCTTGCACAGCATGATTCCCCTGGAAATACTTTCTAAAATCGGGCTCTGGGACTAAGGAGAGCTCTGTCTATCTAGCATGGAAAGAAGCATTACTGAGGAGTCCCCTTTTCTCTTTCATAAAGCCAAGTGATCTTGGGGAAGAATATGTTAGAGCAGAAAATAATGGCAGGAACCATTGGGTCTTACATGTGAGAAGGTTGTCAAAGGAGGAAGGGAGATGTCTCGTGCTCAGCTCAGATCACACAGACCAAAACATGGCAAGGAACCACTCCAGAATTTCTACTGTATGTTCCATTTTCTTACTCAATAGTGCTCTCACTTTCCCCAAACCACGAAAATCCCCACGTTCTCAACTTCCATGTTTCATGTCCAAGGCACATCTTTCCTAAAAAGACTGAAATCTGCTTCAGTAGCAAGAACAGTGCCCAGCCATCCTGCTCCTGGGCTTTTGTTGTGGAATGAAGCTTTGACAGATAAACAAAACTACACTTGAACGCATGTAATTTCAGGCCAAATATGGGTATGACAAATCCATTTGCTGGGCAAGCTGAGTGAATAATGATGGTTAATTATTGATCTGTCATGAGGCACTAAGAATATGAAAAATCATGCAAAATTAATTGAAGGACTTTAAAAACAAATTTCTAAACAAAAGAACTTGAAATATGTACAAGGCAACTTGTGCAGTCACACACACTGCAGAAATACAGATCAGTGGAAAACATTCTGAACTCTAATGAGTATTTGGACTTTAAAATGCTTGGCAATGGAAATATTCCTTTATAGATTGGTAAAAATATGCAAGGACTGTTCCAGTTTTCCTGTTAAAAACAACAATGAGCAATTGGTGGTGGCGGGCTGCTGCAGGCTTGGAGCTGCTGCTTTCTCTGTTTCAGGGTAGTAATTTCAAGCAGAAGTAAAGCAAAACTCCAGGCAAGCAGGGAGCTATGGGGAGATGGAGTTGGAAGGGACAGAGAGAGGAGAACTCTTTTTCTGGGTGATGAGGAGCCAGAGGAAGTGAAAAGAGGTGGGAGCCAAGAGTTCAGAACAGAAGCAAATGAAACAAAAGTCAACACGAGAAACTCAACATGATCTTCTCAGTTGCTTCCCATTGTGCAGCAACAAAAGATGGAAGCAGCAGCATAATGCAGCTTGGGTTTAGTGTGAAACAGCACAGCACAGTTGGAAAACGGGGCCTGCATGATTTCTGACAGCCTAGAGGGATGCAATACCTTTCTCTGACTGTCCTCCTTCCTGCAGTGAAAATAGAGAGACCCTGGGTCACCTCGGTAGACTCAATACTTGCATGGATGAGCAGCACTGTTTTAAAAAGTGGCAGTCCCTCAAAAACCTTCCCTAAGATTTTGATTTCTGGTGCTGCAATGATGTACTTAAGAACAAAAATGTGAAGTTACAAAATCCTGTAGAGCATTTGACTGGCTGGAGAATGATTTTTTGTTACAGCAGCCTGAAAGAAAAATTACAATGGTGTTGGCATGTCCTCGGCCTCTAACAGACTTGCCATTTCACTGATATCAAAAGGCAAAATAGGAGGAGAACCTTCCAGAGGAAGGAGGAAAAGCACAACAAGGTGGCAGAAAAAAGTAGTGGAAAGCAGTGACAGTTTGGTGTGGCATTCAGGGTTAAAATGAGGTGGCTGAGAACCTCCAGATGAGGGGATGTCACATCCAGTGAAGTATGGCATGAACAAGAGCACAACCAAAGCAAGTTGTGGGGCATGGGGGCCGTGTAATAGGAGCTGTGATTTAGCACAGGCATTGGAGCCTGGGTGAGTGTCATGGCCCTGAGTGCACTGGTGAGCTTTAATGTTCCCGACCAGCCACACCCGGAGCCCCCACCCACCTGCACTGCCCAGGGGCCTCTGAGCCCCACTGAAGCTTAGACCTGGTTAATAGTCCCTTTCTAAGCTATACTGGAAGAGTTCTGGTGAGTTACTGTGACTGTGCCAGGCTATGGACACTGTTGATTGGGATCTCAGCCTGCAGAGTGGCTTCCCATTTCTACCTTGGACCTGCATCACCCTGGGAACTTTGCTGGATCACCTGTATTTCCAGTGGGTCCTGGCCATGATCTCTGGGCCTGCCCTGCTTGCCGTGCTCAGGTACTGTAAATATTGATGCAGCAGTGGGTTGTGCTGCCATCCAGAGGGAGAAAGGGGTGGGCAGGAGCTTCAGGGAGCTCAGCACAGGAATGGCCAAGTCCAGCACGCCAGGAGGAACACTCCTGTGCACCAGTACCTGCTGGTGCTGGGGGGGCTGGCTTCTGGAAAACTCCTCCCCAGAAAGGGTCTGGGGGTGCTGGGGGGCACCAGGTTGACTCTGAGCAGCAACATGACCTTGTGACAAAGAAGGTAAAGGCATGTGGAGCTGTGTCAGGAGGGGTCTTGCTGGCAGCTTTGAGGGAGATGATCCTGCCCCTCTACTCAGCACTGGTGAGACCATCCCTGGAGCTCTGGGCGATACAGAGTGAGTTCATGAAGGGCCAGTAAGATGATTAAGAGGCTGCACTGTGTCTCATGAGGAAGGGCTGAGACAGCTGTGACTCCAGCTTAGAGCTTGGAGGGATCTCACCAATATAACTAGCTGAGAGAACGGTGTAAAGAAGATGGAGTCAGACTTGTGGGCACAAACTGAAACATGGGAGTACCATCTGAACATAAGGGAGCAATTTTCTTCCCGTGGAGGTGACTGAGCACTGGCACAGGTTGGCCACAGAGGTTGTGGAACCTTGAAGATGTTCAAAAGCTGTCTGGACATGATCTTGGGCAACTGGCTCTAGATGACCTCATCTGAGTAGCAGGGTTGGACAAGATGCCATTCTGAGATCCCCTCCTGCCCCAGAGATTCTGTGGTTCTGCCCCCAGGAGGTGTTATTGCCACTGGCTCCTCATCCCTAGGGTGCAGCTGCTCCCTGCCAGCAGGTCATTAACAGGATGTGTTGAATGTGCCTGGTGTGAAAGCTGGCTGTTACCCTGAGCATACAAAGTGGGAGCAAGGAAGAAACATCTTGCTACCTGGTCTTGGTGTAATTACTCCTGGAATGCTGTTCCCATTTTGTCTGTGCATGTTTTATGAAGTGTTAAAAAAATTAGGGGAAGTTCGGGGTCATGAAAATGACCAGAGTGTGACAGATTGTGCTCTGCAATAGAAGTACCAAAGCACTCAGTTTATTCTGCAGAGGTAACTTGAGCTTTGTGTGTGATCAGCTATGGAAACACTGAAACTTGGGGGTGAGGTTGGGGCAATTCCAGAACAGAATTCACAAACCGGTCTGGAGATGAAGCAAATACTAATCAATGGATGGGAGATGCAGCCCAGGCAGTTCAGTTTGGAAACGATACAGGTTATGTTTCTCCTAGAAACTTTTGAACAGAGGTTGCAATTTGTCCTCAGAACTCTCTGTAGCTCAGTTACAGCACCAAAATAGGCAGATCAGATCTAGCAGCCCTTCTGGCTAAACTGTCACTGCGATTAGGTCTTTGCAAGTGTGTTGTTCTGGCTGGCTTATCAGTACAGAGCAAAGATTGTCCATTCTAGTCACCTGGCCATTCCTACAACCCCCAACACAAGCCCACGCTGCAGGACTGAGCTGCCTGTGTCCAAAGTTCTGTGCTCTTCAAGCCAGAGAATACACTTGGCAATTAATGCCTCTTTACCTGAATGCTTTAACAGCCACAGATCCTCCTCCCAGGGTTTGTGGAGCAGTGATTAAAACCCATTTTTATTAAAAATATGGCATGGCAGCTAATGAAGAGAAGGAAATTTCAAAAAAAACCCCAGACTTATGGTTGGAATGAGCCATCACACAGCTCAGTAGCCCTGAGAAGCACCCAGAAAAGAGCAGTGTTGATCTGGTGAGATTCCTTGAAACAGAATGGATGTTTTGCAAGTGCTCCATTACTTGTCTAACCATTTTTAGTGCTACTATCAGCAGGCAGAGCTGGAAGGTATTTTTTTTTTAATCTCAGCAGTGCATCAAAGGTTTTATTTAAATTGCTCTTATAAAAAATTAATGAAGGCATTATCTTGCTGGGCTACAAAATGGCAGGAGTGGATCCCAGTGAGATGAAATCTTCTTAAAATACAGCTGTCAAAACATTTTTTGTATTAATATATCCCTGAGTGACTCTGCACATGCACTTGCAGTACAGAACTAGACCGGGAGGAGGAGAATTTCATACAGACCTGCTTCTAACCGGGAGCAAAGTCAGGACAGAGTGTTTGAAAGGGAGCAGACTGCTTGTGGTCCACACCAGAAGCTGACTTTGCAGTGAGAGGAAGCTATTCTTCCACAGAAAGAAGTGGCATCAGCTAGCCTAGTGGGATGTGAGGTGCCACGTGAATTTCTGAGCTTGCCAATGCCGTGCCTACTTCCCTCCTAGGGAGGAGGATCTGTGCCTGTGCTGCGTGGGACAGACCCCGGGGAATCGCAGCTCTGCCTGGACGCCGCTCAGCGATGCTGCTGGCAGAGCCCTGCCCGGCCCCGAGCCGTGCCCAGCCCATTCCCATCCCATCCCATCCCATCCCATCCCATCCCATCCCATCCCATCCCATCCCATCCCATCCCATCCCGTACCCATCCCATCCCCATGCCCATGCCCATGCCCGTGCCCATGCCCATTCCCATCCCATCCCATCCCCATGCCCATCCCCATGCCCATCTCATCACATCCCATCCCATGCCCGTGCCCATGCCCATTCCCATCCCATCCCATCCCCATGCCCATCCCCATGCCCATCTCATCACATCCCA
>JAWWMP010000011.1:20034279-20050735 GCA_035047865.1 Dendrocincla tyrannina
CCCCATGCCCATGCCATCCTATCCCATCCCATCCCATCCCCATGCCCATCCCCATGCCCATCCCCATGCCCATGCCCATCCCCATGCCCATCCCATCCTATCCCATCCCATCCCCGTGCCCATCCCATCGCTATGCCCATCCCCTCCCCTCCCATCCCCGTGCCCATCCCATCGCTATGCCCATCCCATCCTATCCCCTTCCATCCCCATGCCCATCCCACCCCATACCCGAGCCGATCCCGCTCACCGATGACGGCGGCGGTGCGGAGGGGCAGCGGTGCCGCGGTGCCCTGTGCGGTGCCCTGTGCGGTGCCCCGTGCGGTGCCCTGTGCCGCCCGCTCCGCGAAGAAGGCGTACTGCATGGCCCGTGCCTGTCCCGATGCTCGCAGCTCCGCGAACAGCTCCCTTTCCCTCCGCAGCCCTGCCGGGAAGGGCAGCTCCGCCGCCGCCCGCACCGCCTGCACGGCCCGCTCCGGGGCCAGCCAGCCCCGCTGCTGCCTCCGCACCCGCTCCAGCGCCGCGCTCAGCACCGCTTCCAGCCCGGGCACCTTCGGCACGGCCACCAGGCTCAGCCTGCGGGGCCCCAGGGGCTGCCCTGCGGGAGAGAAGCGGTGTCACACCCCCAGGCACCCGCACCTCTCACACGCGGCGTGTCCAGGCTGCGGGTTTCCAGCCCTTTCTGCAGCCTGGGAAGGCATTCTACCTCGTTTCCCCCCTGAATCTCACTGCGTTAGGGCTTGCATGGGTGGTGCATATGCTCGAACTATAGCACAGGACATTTCTCCTCCCCTCTGCTTGCTCTGACATTTGCAATTTTTCAAGTCCCTTCTCAGACTTCAAAAAAAATCAGATTTCTGTTTCAAATAAGTAATTCCCTCCTTCTTCTCAGCTCCCAGAGTGCCCTGACTTCTCCAGTTCTCTTCCTCCACAGTCCCAACTTGCCACATTCATATGGATCCTACTTATGAACTTCAGCACTGAAGTTTTCCCCCCGTATTGTTTAGTACTCAGTGCCCAATTGACTTTGCTGGCCAGAGGCATTCCAGCTGGGATGCTGACCCAGGAACAAATAAGAGACTGGGAAATACACCCTGACTGAGGCTCTTCCCTGACCACAGGAGCCCTCAATCCACTTTGGGACCAACCAAGAGGAGAGCTCACACAGCATGAGTTGTGTTTCTGTGTCAGCAAGGGGTGAATCAAGCAGACACGCAAATATGTGAAGCTCATTACAGACACGGGTTGCTATGGTGATACCTAGGCAAGATTTTAATTGAGAGAAGTTAGCTACATTTCAGATGCCAAAATCCTTTCTGTCTTCTTCAGGAGTACAACTTGGGGACTGCTAGGAGAGTTCTGACCTGGCCATACTCAGGAGTTCCTGTGCTCTTAAAGGCAGCTTGCTCAGTAAAGACTGTGAAGGGAGAAGATGAGCAATTCAGGGTGTATCCCCTTAATCACAGCCACATCCAGATCCATTAGCTGGAGCATGTCACTCCAGAACAGCTGGGGCTGCCACCAAAGCAGGGTGGTGGGCTGGGAACCTTCTGCTGAGGAGCTCTCTGGCACACAGTCACACTGCCCCTGCCACACTTCCTTCCAGGGCAGCTTGTTGCATCCAGCTCCCCATTTTCTTCTGAGTTAGGGAAGTGCCAGTGCACCAGCAGAAGGCTCAGGAAATCACCCAGAAGATGCTGAAGAGCAGGAATAATGGAAGCACTGCTGGCATGGTTGCCCAAAGGACATGTCCTGACTCTAGCTCATCCTTCAAGACTGAGCAATGCTTAAGAGAAACAGAAATGTGAGTTTCTAGGATGAGTTAATATACTGATTTCCTGAAATAATGGTCTTCAGAGCTCTGGCTTTTTAATTAAGCGTTTTAGAGAACATAAAAAGAGGAACACTTGCTGTGTGAGTAGCTTCCTTTGTAATCAGAGTTCATAAAAATGTTTTCACATTGACAGTGGATATAATTTTTATCTGCCAGTATTACAAGATTTAGTCAGGATAATGTTTCTGTATTTTTGAAACCTAAGTTTCTCCTCTAAATCTATGTTTCTAACCCAGAAATGCTCTTTATTTAGGACTTAAGTAGTCCTAAAGAAGTGGGTTTCATTCCATCACAAGAGGAAAGCTCAGGTTTGTCCCAGAAAGCTCATCTGATGGCTGGAAGGCCACTTAAGACTGGGCAGATCAAGGGACTTCATGTGACATCTCTGTGGAAAAGACAGGTAAAAGAAGAATGCCACTGGGACCCTTTAAGCTTGGTCTTCAGACAGCAAATGGCACTTGAAAGCACAAATACTGATGGGGGACAGGAGACAGTTCCTCAGAGGAAAACACAAAAGCAAGTCCCCTCAAGACCCTGTAATAAAACTCTTATTTAGCTGCAAGCTAAATAGGTTTTGCTAAATATTTCTACAGCATCTCCATGCAGTATCTTTGTTTCTGCAAAGGCAGTAAGAATAAAGGACATATCTATGAGCAGCAAAGAACGATCAGACTCCAAACCTGGGAAGAAGAGATCAGCGTGGGAGACCTGTGGCTTGATTTCTGAAATCAAAGCAGCAGCAAGATGGTGAGCAGTGTCAGACATCAGTGCTGATGATACCTGCTTTATTTGACCAGGCTTTGTGGGCCAGGTGGCACGAAAGGCAGACCCAGTCTACGACATTTCTACTGGCAAAAGCACCATGTATGCATGCACTGTCAAATATTGTGCTATTTGAAGAAAAATGGTCATGTAAACCCTTGGGATCCTGCAGGGGGGCACGTGCAAGAGGCAGGGCCAGCCCAGCATCTTCCTGGTGCAGTGAGCTGCTTGGGAATTTGGGAGGAACAAAGCTGAGCCTGGCCCTCAGAGCTGCAGGGGGCTCAGCCCTGCCAGAGACAAGTCAGCAGATGTGGTCAGCAAGCAAAGGGTGATTATATATGAAGAGCTTCAAAATCTGCTGTGCTGAGGGCCAGCAGCTCTGTTCCAGCTGAGGAAGGCTAGAGCAGGCCAGCAAGAGGTGGGCAGGATGAGCTGCAAGCTGCTCTCTGCCACCAGCAGTTCCAGCCATTTGTCAATTTTGTGATGCCATCAGCTGGGAACAGTCTGAAATGCACCTTCAGATTGCTGCAGTGATCACCAAGAACATTAATGAAAGGACATTCTCCTTGTCTCTGAGGATTTAGCTCCTGTCTATCCCTGTTAAAAAATGCCTTCAGAAGTGAAGATATTTTGTCCTGCCTGAAGAGGCCAGCTTGTCTGGAGGGGCCAAGAGCTCATTCCTGCTTCCCATCTGCAATACATGATGACTGGTTTTCAATGAAAAATCTAACTCAGAATCAGTAATTGCCTCTGTGTATTCCTACACCCACTTACTGTTTCAGAGCATCTTTGGAAGGTTGTCTCCCTGAGGTACAATCCATAAAAATGTATGGATGAAGATGCTTTCCCAATATCCCATAAAGATAGCTCTGTCAAATGTGTATAGCAACAATAATCAAGGACCCTGGCTACAGTAAGGGCAGTCATTTGAGACTGATCTCTTGCCATGGGATACTGCAGCTCCAGCCCTGAGAAAACTTTAGAAGAAAATGATTTCTGAATTGATTCTTTGAGACTTATCTTGCAGTACAGCATTCCCAGGAAGAGAAATTCCAGCAGTGACAAAACTAGTTATTTAGCCAGACTGCTCTGGAAGGAGTCAGCAGTTGTCAGCTTCATGTTTTAAAAAAATCTCATCAGAAACAAAATGCTGCATGCCACACAAAGCCAGTGGACTTCTGGGGTGGTGGTTTGTTGGGTTTTTTTTGCACACTCTTAGGCTTTATTAAGATTATCTGAAAAATATTCACTGAAAACAGAACTCAGTGTGAGCAAACCCCATGCAAGACTGTCATCTCTTCTGTAGCCTGTTACTGCTTGATGGAGAGAAATAAAAGTGCTGGTTTGCCTTGGTATGACAGGAAAATTATTATCTTTAGGCAAAGACCAAAGCAAGGAGTGATTCAAAGGGAACATTCAGGCTCTGGGTACACCATTTTTTCAAATTATCACATAGCCTGAGGGTAAATGGTGCATCAAAACTTGTCATGGTCTTCTACAGGGTCTAATGAAAAATTTTTCAAGCAGGAAAGAAATAGATTATCTGGCTTGCCAGTATTTTCACTGTTAAAGCACATACTATAAATGCTGGTAGAGCTGTTGGAAGGAGTCTGAAAGCATTTTTAAAGTCCTGTGGGAGTTGATATATAGTGTGATGTGAAACACCATCAGTGACATTACTAATTTTTACTGGGGTTAACTCAAACCAGCAATAAATGGGTCAAAAATCTAATAATGAGTAAGAGTGGGACAGGTTACCTGCTGAACATCTGCCAGGGTCCTTGTATGCTTGCATAACTCTCAAAAAAGAAAAAACCAGTACTGGTAGTGACAATTTTCCAATGAAGAAGAAGCTGCAGAAGAGGAATTTGCCAGTAGTGGTCGTGGACACAAGGTCCAGAAAGCAAGTTACCCTGAGGAACTGATTCCTTCCTGAGCTTCTCCCCTAAGGTCAAGCTGGGTTTCACAACTGTCAACCACTGCACAATATCTGTCACAGAAGAAAGATGCATGGAAATATCTAAATCTCGCCCAACTTCACATAGCATTTGTTGAAATCTGGAATGTTTGTGGGTTTGCCAGTCCCAGCAATGTATCCATTACTCATTTCATGGTGCACTGCTGCTGCCATCAGTGCTGGAGCAGATCTTGTGCAGGGCATCCTTCAGAGCCCAGAGGGGACATCAGAGGGAGCACTGTTAGCTGGGTTAATTTGCATGGATGAGTGGCAATATTTCACTGCTCTCCCAACAGATGGAGAAACAGAATTCTCATTCAAAACAGACAAACTCAGTGAACCAAAGTATCTTTGTTTTTCTTAGAAGCAGTAGTGAAATACATCACCATCAGCCACCTCTTGCTGAAGAATTATGTTTAGTCTGCTGACATACAGGGAAAGAGAAAGGAGGACTGTCCTTATTGATTCTACACTAGAAAATGAAGCCCTAAAATAACATAGGATGAACAGAGTGAGAAGGAAGGGATCTGCTACAGAAAACCTGGCCAAAGAATACCTTTGACACCTGTCTGGTACATCTCAAGGTGTAGGGAAGTATCCAAGACATTGATATTCAGGAGTAGCCTGTTCTTTCCAGTACCTTAGAAATATGGTGCACTGTCACCTAGGACAAAGCTTAGGCTGCCTCAGCCTCTCACCCAGGTGAGGAAAGGGCCTTGTCTGTAGTGAAGAGAACTGGAGGAGTAAAAGCAGCACCCCAGTTTGGAACAGCATTGCCTGTAAAGGTCGTGTGGACAAAGCAGGAAGGGTTTTTCGCTTCCCTGCATTCAATTCATTGTGACAGAGCTCCTGATGGAGGTCCATGGTCTGTTTCCAAAGGTACAAGGAGGTTAGTGATGGAAAAATATCCTGTTTTCTCTCAAGGCAATGCTCCTCATGCTGCACAAAGATTGTTCCTCTTCCTGAGCTACCTCCAGTGAATTTGATTCTGTCATTTATAGGATGGGGGAAAAAAATCTCCACATCCCTCCCCTCTCCACAGGCCATTTTTTCACATGGCACCCAAAGGATTAGGGACAGAGTCACTCACAGACCGTGGATCATTAAATTGGGCTGAGGATGTGCCAGCCCCTCCACTATGGGCAGAAAGTTATTTTTGCTCAGCCATTACTGATGGTGCCACCAGAATGCATTCAATGCCCTCTGTATCCAGAACTATAGATGGAAGGAGCAGAGCACTTACTCCCCAAACCAGCGGAGTGCAGCAGTCCAGAGGAGCATGTGAGTTTGGATATATAATTAAAAAGCAGGAGCACTTGGTATGTTCCAGTTCTCTGAATCTCACTTGAATTTCTGCAGCTTTCCAGCATGTGATTTTTTTTTCCACTTCAGACAACAGAAAACAAATTCTGCAATTAATTCCATCTTATGTGGATGCCAAAACTCAAGAATGGAGCACAGAAATTGGAACAAACTGGTGGGCTTTGTTCTGACTCTCTCCAGCCCTGAAACATCCCCAATTATTTCCTGGCATTGCTGCAGTTCTTTCCTCACCAATCACTTTGTTTGCCAGGCGGATTGCTGCCTCAACTGTGTTTTCTTCCACCACTTCATCAACCAAGCCCAGCTTCAGTGCTTCAGTTGCTGAAATGTGTTTTCCTGTGAGGAAAAGAGAAATAAGGTGACTACAGTGGAGCCTGAGGGGCAATTTTGTTCTTTTCCATCTTATCAAATGACTTGTGTATAGATTGTAATTAGCCCCTCTTGAATGGAAACAAGTCCAATTACAGCCCAAGGAGCTACACAGGTGAAAAATTCCTGTTTTTTCTACCCAGCTGGTGGTGTGACTCTATGCCATGTTCTATACAGAGCAAGGCCAAGGCACAGCACTAACCTGTGGTGATCATATCCAGAGCAGCTGGTACCCCAATCAGTCTGGGTAGTCTCTGAGTGCCTTCAGCCCCTGGAATTAACCCAAGGGTGACCTCTGGCAAACCCATCCGAGCCTAAAAGGAAGTAAAAGTCAACAATAAAACTGATTAGGATGAGCAATAATTACAAGCTGAGCACAACAGAGGAAAAGCAGGCAGATATGTCACACATTCCCCCTCTAAGAAGCCTCAAAACATCTACATAGGAACTTCATCCTTGCTTTTTGCTGCATAAGACATTTAAGACAAGAGCCCACTTGACCATTTCAAGGACTTCTGTACAAATGCACAGGGAAGACATGACCTTTGCATGGATGTTTGTGTGCCAGCACAGCACTGGGGGAGAGCTGTGGGGCCAGCAGCAGCCCCCAGACTGACACATCTGTCAACTAATGCTTTCCAGCAGTTATTGCCAAATGCTGCACTCTGACTGAACTGTTACCTCCCTACTCCAGTTCTTGGAAGTTTAGTAAAGAATTGTAGAATCACAGAATGGTTTGGGTTGGGAGGGTCCTAAAAGAGCACCTGATTCCAAACCCTGCTGTGGGCAGGGGCACTTTCCACTAGATGGGGTTGCTCAGAGTCCTGTCCAACCTGGCCTTGAAGTCCTCCCTAACCTCTCTTCAGATGCCTCTTGGTGCACTTGACATCTAGTAGAGTAATGGCAGAGAAGACGGGGCAGCAGGAGGCAGGGTCTTGCCTTCTCTTAAAAATCTATCTAGACTTTGTTGCCTCTAAAAAAAGTAGTTTGCACATTTTCTGTTGAATTTTTAAGAGATTTGGGGTTGCTTTAAGACTTGCAGTGCCAGTAGACATGGCACTTTGTGATATGGTTTAGTGGGCATGGTGGTACACAGTCAAAGGTTGGACTTGATGATCTTGGAGGTCTTTTCTGACCTTAGTGATTCTGGGATTCTATGGTACCCCTCTGAGGAGGCACACAGGGTGATGCAGAATAGCTCTTTATGCTGTTACAGCAACCCACACTGCCACGGAGAATCAGTGATTACCACTGTGAAAGTGAGGGGATGGTCCTGTCAGGGAAGAGTCTCCATGAGCAGACCAGGTACTGCTCAAAGGTGGGTCAGCATTCCAGAATCTTGGAGGGGATTTGAGGAAAGGAAACAGATCACTCCTCATGACTCTTAAAGCTGTCTTTTGGTCAGAGAGCTCCATAGGGACCCAGGGCTCATGGGGAATCTAACCATACATGCTCCATGCTAGCTGAGTTTCAACTACCTATTGAAACTAGGCCATGGGCAGAAAAAAAATGCAAAATTCACAGGGCTGGAGAAAAAAATAAATAAGAGAAAGTCACGCTGCATGAGTCAGTAAGATACATCTGTCTGCATCAGAATATAGATAATGACTGCTGAGACCTAGGGCAAATTAACATTCAGTCACTGAGGTTTCTGTGCAGCTCTCTTATCCCACTAGCTACAAATCAATTTTATATTTAGAAATGACTTGAAAAGAGTTATTTGGTAAGATTTGCGAAGGCACACCAAAGGTGGTGGTGTAGGTGAGGGATGCCTGAGCACACAGGCTGGCATCCTGCAGCTATAAAGCTGCTCTCCTCTGGGCAGAGGGTCCCAGGAGAGGCAGGCTGTCCCCCTGCCCACCCTCCTGCCTTCACCATCTCCCTCCCTCTCACGGGGGTTACCTTCACGTGTGCGACGCGGTAGTGACAGCCCAGGGCCACCTCCAGTCCTCCTCCCAAGGCAATGCCTTCGATGGCCGCCACCACCGGCTTCTGGCTGCTCTCTATGAGAGACACGAGGGGGCCCAGGGAAAAGCTCTGTCTGCTCGGAGAGGAGAGTCCTCGGATGTCAGCCCCTGGGGTGGCACAGAGAGAGCAGGAGGGATCAGTGGGCAAGGGGGTGGCTGGAGCAATCCTTCCCTCGCCGGCGCCCACGCCCTTGCAGAGGATGCTGCTGGCAGGAGAGGGGTAACAGGAACCAACCCCTTGGGACCACCTTCAGGGAGCCCTGATCTTGTTCAGAGAGCTCAGGGGGAGCACAAAAATACAGAGCAACTGTAAGGATCACTGCAGGAATTTGCCAACATCCCTGGTGTAATACAGAAGTTGACTCTGGAATAGCTAGGTGCACGTTACTACTGACAAGCAGTGTGGAGCTCCACAGAAATTCCCTGGCTTCGTGGGCTTCTACAACTGCAGAAGATCTGTTATTCTCCACTGCCCCACCCCAGGGACATTCCATACACTGGACGAGTTGATGGTCCAGAGATTTTATGCAGACAAAGCTATGGAGAGGAAGGAGGCACCAGCACATCAGGGAGAGGAGCAGCTGTCCCTCATTCCAACCTCAACAGACCAGCTAATTGCTGGCCTGGGCAGTCCAGCTTGTCACGTGCCCCATGTGAATTGTGGCACAGCAGAATAGACAAAGCCCACTGTCTTGTGGCCATTTCCAGCCAAATCAGGACTTTTATCAGCTGCTTTATGAGGCAGAGAATCTTCAGACATGGTGGGGGGAGCGTGTTTCCTCTTTTGCTCGGGCTGTGTTTGACATCTTACCTGCACTGAATTTCCCATTTTCGCCACAAATCGTAACAGCTTTCACTGAGGGATCTGCATCTGCTTTCTTCATTCCATCCTCTAAGGCCTGCATAACTGCAATGCTGAACCAAAGCAGAGACTCAGTGAGTGGCAATCAAGTACACTGCCCTTCCAAGAGGGCAGTGCTCTGAACACCAAGCAGCCCAGTGAAAACCAGCACTATGTCCAAGCAGGTCTGTCCCTCAGTCTGTCTGTCCCCAGAGCCTCTCCAGTGAATCCTTTCCTGAACTCAGGGACAAGAGGCAGAATCCCCCAAGCTGACCTGTCAGTCACTGCCTGGGGAGTCCTCTCCAGGCTATGACACCACTGCTGCCACAGCCAGCAGCACAGGGAAATGTTCTTTTGGAAAGGTCTTTATGAATTAAACATTCAGATTTTCAGGAAAACACTTTAGCATAATTCAAGAGTAATTAATGCTAAACCACTGACAATCTAAGGACTTTTTAAATGGAAAAGGAGCTCCATTAGCTCCTTTTTTTTATCCGAGGATAAAAACCCCCCTGTCATTTCAACACCTGACACAGGCTGGTGCTGTGCTGATTTTAATGCTTTCACCTTGTGAAGATCTGTGCAGAGGTGCAGACTTAAGCTGGTGTGGGATCCTGTCAAAGGGAATTTGGGCATGAAGTACATAAAATGTCTTTTGACTCATCTGAACACATATTTCCCCAGACACCAGCAGAAAATGTGGCCAGCAAAGAATTAATGAAGAAATTCAAAATGGACCAGTAAAAATATGAATAGTATTTTTGCAAATCAGATACTTAAAAGATCTAACCTTATTTTATATCCACTTTATATCCATTTTATATCTGACTTTTAAAAGGTAATTTATGTATACACGTGTGTGTATGGATTGACATGGAGAGCACAGTGTGTTTTAAAGGATGCTAATAGAGGTGGTAGGTAAAAATAGAAGCACTGACACTTATTAATATAAATATTAATACAAACTGTGTGTATATATGATTTAGATACTAAAATATACTGGTATGCACACAGTTTTAAGTATATAGTTTGTGAGAGACTGTTGTGCGTGCATGTGGTGCACACACACTATGTCTAGAGATGCCTCTGATGCAGAAAATCTGAGCCACAAGCAGCTGGAGGCTGAAGGAATATCCAAGGATCACGGGCTTGCCCAGTCCTTTATAAATACAGCTTTCCTTCCTAGACCTGCTCCAAACCCTGGCCCAGCTTTACACTGATTGAAAGGGAGCAGAGCTCTGCTGATGCCCAGTGGAGAGGAGTGTTAATTACACAGAACTAATAGAAAGGCCTGAGGCACTCTCAGTTTGTGCATGTTTTCCTATATATTTGAGGGCATTTCATCTGAAAAAGGAAGCTTGTCATAAACTAGATGAAAAATACAACATTGTACTCATGTACACATATATTTACACAAAGCAACAGCTTGCAGAAAAGTGCAAATGCATAGTCTGAAAAGGAAAATGTGGGGAGCCCAAGGAGTTTCCTGTAAGCTGGTTGTGTGAAGGACTGCCAGCCAACCTCTGCATGTTTCTCCTTCAAAATCCAAAGTTATGACAAGCCAAAGCCTGTTAGTCAGGGCTGTTGGCTGAGGGGGGCTCTCTGGGAGGGTCTCCAGGACCATCTGCCTGACTGAGGCTGTGCTGCACAGCAGGATCAGTGGCAGTCCTGGGACCTGACAACCAGAGACTGGGAGAGGTGTTATTTTTGGAGAGAACAGCCAGTTATGTACCAGTTGCCTCATGCAGACAACAAAGACAACTCTGAAGTCTGGTGTTAGTAATGGTTCTGAAAGCTGAAACCTAAGATGAGAATAATATGGCCATGGCAAAGAAAGACTGTGAGGTGAGTTGGTAAAGGTCCTTCCTCTGTGTACAGTTCCATGTAGCAGAATATAAAAGCCTTTCCAAATTTAATATATAAATGCATTTTAATGTGTTAAAAGTGTTTCGCATCTCCCTCCCCTTGGCATATCGAGTGCTGTGGGTGCTGCTGTTCGAGGAGCACTCACAGGCTGCACCCAGTGCTCTTGGAGTTGTGTTTGTGCATCAGTGGAGAGCCAGGCCACAGCAACACTGGCCTCACCCAGGGGCTGGGAGACTGCAGGGAAAGCCTTTAGGAAATGTCATTATACTCTACAATCCACAGTGCAAAGAAGGGGGAAAAATATGTCCCAGGATCCAAGCAAATGCTAAGTTACTGATTTGCAAATATTGTACAGACAAATGGTACAATTCTGTCAGGAACAGGCAAGAAGCAATCAAAGCATTTCTGTGTCTGTTCAGGGACATAATCTGCAGATGCAAAATGCCCATCTAAAAGGGCTGTCTGCAGTAAATGGAAAGGCCCAGGATTTTATGGAGGAAATCAGTTACAAGCTCTCAGCACTTACAACAACACACTCCTACAGGAATGAACACCAGTCATCAGCGCTGCCAGAAATTAACAGTTCAATACCTACATGGCCTTTATTAACCCAACAACTATGTCAGAGAATAGCTCCACTCAGTACTGGCAGGAATATTTCTTCTCCCTCCATACAGCGTTTTCCCAGTGGATTTTTTGTGGGATGAGAAGGAACCAAAATGAGACTTTTTGCAGCTGCTTGTTCTCCTAAGATGGAGTGATATGTTTGCCTTGGATTTGTCACAGTCCAACACACAGGCTGCGTTGCTTTGTCACTCACACATTGTAACTGGTACTAAAAGATGCAATTTGCGATGAAAGCACTGTGGTAAAATGTGTGACAGTAAAACTATAAAAATACTCAGGAGTATCCCAACTTCAAACAGCTAGAGCATTAAAGAAACAAAAAGTCACTATAATTTGCATAAGTATTTCATGACTTTGACAGTGTCATTCATTTAGCAGCAACAATGCAAAAACCTCTCCATGCATTCCCACCAAGGCTGCATCCCATGTAGTCATCTCCACCATGGAAACGCTTCTGAGTGCAAGAAAAGTGATTCTGCTGAGAGGATTCGGTGTTCCAGGTTTCAGAAACACAAGGCAGGTGCTGTTAAAGAACAGGTGTGCACTAGAGTAAGAGAATATTCTGAGAGACGACCACACCAGCTTGGTTTTGTTTTGTGTAACTCATTGCAGTGGCAACGTGCTCAGTTTGTAACAAGGTTTTATTATTTACCCGAGTTATTTTAGATTTTAGCTGCTGTTTATGAGTGTGAATTTCTTCCATTAGAAAAAAAAAAAAAAAAAAGAAAAAAAGTCATTGAAGGGAACCCTGAAAACTGACTTAGTCACATTTAAATAAGTGAGACTTGAATCCAACAGTGGAAATGGTTTGATGGGAAACGTGCAGGGTCCTTCCCCTCGCACTTTCCCCAGCATCCCATCCCTGCAGTGGGGATGATGCTGTGCACACCCACAGCCATTCTTTTGGGCAGCCCTCATGCACCTGTCCCCAGGTGTGCCTAATCCCTTTGTGGCTGTGCTCATCCTCTGCCTCCACAGCCTCCTGTGGCAGCAGGCTCTCTCTCAGCTCTTTTACAGCAACCTCCTACTAGTTTCATCAAATGCCCCTAGTCCAGCCACAGCAGGATTTGGTAAAGGGTTATGCCTTTAATTTATTTACTTTCTTTATGATTTTATAAACCTTGCCCTTATTCTCCTGCAGCCCTTTCCTCTTCACAATGATGAGATTCAGCTTTTTCAGCCTGCAGTGCACCAGCCCTTGAATTATTTTGGTTATCTCTTTCTGGATCATCCCTACATCCTTCTGCAGGCACAAAATCCAGAACTACACACAACAATTCAGAAGTTTTGTACTGCTGAAAAGGGATGCCCTCTGCTCTGTTCTCAGCATACATCCTGATGGTATTCAATATTTTGGAAGCTTTTTTGGGCTGTCCCAGCACACCAGGCTGCTGATTTCACAGAACTAATCAAAGGAAAGGATCCCTTCCCTGAGTTGTCACTGCCAATTTTGAGCTCGGCATCCTGTAAGCTTGTCCTGAGTTATATTTTTAAAGAACTTTTTGGTACTGTTTTTTAGCATGGCTTGATCTACTCTTTTTATTTTTTCAGTCTTAACTGCCAGTTTACATCTCTCCTATCATGTTTTACAGGCTTTCTCCTTCTCCTCATATGAGTAAGCTTTCTATTTAAAAAAAAAAAAAGTCAAGCTTTTCCCTTAGTGTTCTTTGCTTTCTCCTCAAGTCATGCAGGGTTTTTACCACATCACTGGCTGAGCAGTTTACCTGGGCTTCTAATAAACTTTAAACCCCCCCAAATTCCAAACATGCACAACAATCCAGGCTCTCCCCTTGTGGCAGGCTTCTTGTCCTTTGGATAGCTTCTTGCAGTGTTTTTCTGTGAACTAACTGCTGGGTATTTACATAATTCCCTTCCTGAAATGGAATCTCCATGTGCTGGATTTACCTGCTCTGCTCTCTCTTGCCTCAGTGTCAGATCCAGCAGTGTAGTAGCTGCTGTCACACGGTGCTGTGTGACAAATTGCTAATATGCACATAAATTAAGGCCAAAGCCAGAATGGCATCCTTTTGGTGGGATTTTAGAGTAGTTGTTTTAGGAAGCAGATGCTTATTCATCGCAGAATTTTCTCTCTGCATCTCATCCCAACGAGGTACTGATCCAGTCCAACAATGGGTAATCACATTCTCCCATCATTTCTGCCTGTCCAAAATTGCAGCTTCTCTAATCTGCTTTACATTTGCAGATCATTCTGGTGATCAAGGCGGGCGGGACAATCCTGGCATCCAGGGAGAGCTTTTCCAATCATACCTGCTCTGCTGTTACATGTCATAGAATCCCACACATAATCTGCCCCACCCCCTGTCCTTCCCTCTCCTCCTGGAGCTTTTCTGCTCTTGTCAGCTCAAATGTTGAAATGCTCCTTCACACCCTTCTAATTCCCAGTGCCAGCAGCCTGCCTCTGCTAATAAGGGGCGGCCAGTCCTTTCTCTTGTGAGTCTCATCCCCAGAACTCGCAGTTCTTTGCACATGTAAATCCCTTCTCTCTATGCCATGGTCTCATAAATGCAGAGCTCTGAACACTAAACTTCTGCAAACCAGGAAAACAACTCTCCAAACAAATCAAATCTGGCACTTCTCAGTGGGAGCCAAATTAGCTGCCAGACTCACAAGTCAGCACACATCCCTCAGGAAAGCACTGCCTGGCAGGGACTTGTGCAGCAGTGGATGGTGCCGGGCAGGAGAAAGCAAATTCCTGCCCACCAGTGGCTTCTAAAGTGCTAATGGCCAGTGTGATGGCCTGGGAGCTGGGAATGGGCACCAGTGCCACCTGTAATGGGGAGAGACAGGGCACGATGGAGCAGAACAGCAAAAACTCACCAGTCTTTTACAAAGCATCTGTACCCGCTGTGAAATGAATGCCCAGGACTGCAGGACGTGGCTGCTGTCTGTAACTCTCAGTGCCTGCCATCACCTGTGCAGTCAAACACTTCCAACAGCAGGCACTGACCTGCCCCCTCTGTCCAGCACAGAAATCTGCACTGGCAGGAGGAGCACACAGGGATCAGAGTGTGCTCTGCCTGGCCCAGCTATAGCCAGAGGGAATGGTGGATCCCTTCTGAAACAGGTATGACAGGCCATCAAAGGCTGCAGGCATGTCTGAAGTTAGTAGTTTAACGGAGCTAAAGTCTACCAGGGTCTCCCTTCTCCCTCCTGGGACTGGGGGTGGGAGCACAACCTTCTGTCCCCCTTGTTGTGCCAGAAGTGCCCTACTGTGAGGGCACTGGAGGCCAAGAGGAAAGGGCAGTAAGAGCAGAGTTTGTCCTGCAGAAGCTGCTGTACATTTGCTGTTTGAAGGAGAAGGCAATTTTGGGCAGGACTTCTGAAAAGAGGAATGTTACGGTTCCTTTAGCACATTCTGTTACTATTAATGGCTAACTGTGATTTTAAAGGTCTTTTCTGACCTCAGTGATTCTATGATTCTTTAGCTCTATATTTTGTATTTTTCATGGTAAGGGTGAAAAGTTTTTCCTGTGAGCACAGTCTGGAAATTTTCCTTGGCTGGTCTGGGGCACAGGAGGTCCAAAGGATGTCTTGCACCCTACAGTTCTGGGCATTTTACATGTCTAGTTCATCTAAACTCATCAAGCCACTCCAAGCTTTCTCATGATAATTTTCAGAGTATGTGAAGACGATTTTACTGCACTTTTAAATATATTGCAACAAAACTGTGAGCATTGCCAGCTGCAATGTAGCTTCTAACAGAAGTTCAGCAGGTTTCATTTCTTTTTCATGCTCTTACTTGTTTCTGTCAGCTTCTTTTTAACAAACTTTCTAATTTGTAAGTCAAGCGCAGCTGCAGTGGGTTTTTTCTGGCTTGGGAATATACACTGAATAGACACTATGGTCCCTGTTACACAACAGCTCTGTAAATATAGATGTTTAGAAAGGGCCTATGTGCCACTGTAAAGTCAAAAGCACATAAGTCCATTTGAAAACACATGGAAAACTAACATTTCAGAGTCTCTTACAGGTCGGTGTTTACTTTTCACTGGCGCATGTTTGGGATCCCATGAGGCCTTTCCTGACCAAGACCAGTATTTAAAGGTCAATTCCTTAATCCTTTTGAAAAGGCAAATGAACTGCTTTACTTCTGACAGCCCTGGTTTAATGCTGGGCCAGCTCTGGTTGTTGAGCCACACCTGCTCCTCACAGGGCCCTTTGCCCTCACCCCTGTGCACACTTGGATGGCACAGGGACTTGCCAAGCAAACACCGGGCAGTGTGTGGGGCAGGCAGGTAAGCAGGAAACCTGAGGAAAAGCTGGTTTGCACCAAGGAGCACTGAAAGGACTCCAGGGAGACTGGGCTGCACTGCTAACACTGCGTTGTGTCTTGCCAAAAGCAGAGTCTAGGTGTTTAAAGACCGGAAAGCGATGAGATACAGGCAAAGTTTTCAAACAGCCTCCAGGGGTGGTGACAGAAAGTAGAGTTTGCTGAGCTTGGCACCTCTCCTGCGAACCCCCGAAACCACCCGAAAAAGCAGAAGTCGTGGCAAAGTTCGGGTTTTTTCAGCAAAGGCAGATGCAACCTCGCCCTGGAGGAGCCGCCCGGGTGAACCGCGGGGGCAGAGGCTGCCTGGGAGCGGCAGGAGCCGCCCTGGGGCTCGGGGAGATGCGGTGCGAAGGGAGGAAGGTGGGAAGGGCCGTGGCCCGGGGTACCTCAGCGTGTTCAGCGGCGGGTTGCAGAGCCGGATGACGGCCACGGGGGTGCTCCTCGTGTACTGAGCCATGCCGAGCCTCCCGCTGTCCCTGCGTGTCCCCGCTCTGTCCCCTTAGTGACCCAGGACCAGCCCCTGCTGTCCCCGCTCTGTCCCCGCGGTGTCCCAGGACCAGCCCCTGCTGTCCCCGCTGTGTCCCCGCGGTGTCCCAGGGCCAGCCCCTGCTGTCCCCGCTCT